>JAMBLF010000421.1:0-275490 GCA_030578115.1 Leucoptera coffeella
AGATCCAGTGGTGGGGAATAAATGAATATTTACATCATACAGTAATTCAAAATCTCCTACGATTGTTAACATTTTATATGCTTACAAGTAACGTTTATATAAGTTAATTGAACAATTACAAAATAATTGTTTACCTCAGTGATTTTGATAATGCTACTTTTATGGGTACATATTTTGGGAATAAAAAATACACATTTAGCGTGTAGAGAGTTATTTAATTGCATAAAATATTCTTTTTCCCTGCCACTTCTCTTTTCATTTTAACTGCACTTACAAATTTGAGATTTAATTGAGAGCTTCGTTAAAGAAATTCATCTCTATGCCGCAATTCCAGTTATTAGTCTAACTGCACTGCACGCTTTTTATTCGATCGTGTATTGTCTAGAGACGCCTCATCACGCCAATAGATTAGAAACAGTTTCGTTTACAATTACAATAATATGTATTTATATAAATAATACGAAAGTGATCAATTATGCCCGCGACTACGCCAAAAAGGGTTAAGGTATCATATGCCTATGTAAAGTTGGTTACAAATAAGTTGTTATTGATTCACAATATAAAAACAACGTAAAAAACGGTTTTTTACTTTTTAATTTAAATTTAGTTAGTACGCTTTCATGTTTAGTTCATACTGACTATGCCTTCCAATTTCCAAAGAAAATATTTATTTTAAGTCTAGAATCAAAAGCAATTTTTAAAAATTGATATCTATCTTATTAAAAAAAAAGGATTGTAGATTTTTTGTAGATTTTGTATTATAGATTAATTGATAGGATGTTTTCTAAAAGGAAAAGTCCTTGGACTTCCTTGCCATTTCCTCGACGATTCATTAATTAAACTAAGGAAAAATAACGAACCTTTAAAATTTTGTTACCCCTCTGGAATCTCCATGCTTCTAATGGAACCAATCTATAGGATTAAATAAATTTTAATTGTACAGGAATTAACCTGACAGGGCTTGGTAGGGCACTAATTGTTTTCACTGGATTTTGGTAAATGTCATAAAAATAATTATGTACTTTATATTTACTATAAACTGATTTTATCCATGGTAAATTACATCTCCTAAATACTTAAAACAGGTCTTACGGAATAATAAAATATCAACAACTTGTTTAGGGAACTAAGCTATTCGCAATATAAATTATTATCGAAGCTTCGTCCAATATATTAAGATAATAGTTTAAAATCCTAAGTACTTTTTCGTGTACTGAATATATCCTTGAGCAGGGCGGAATTTTTACATACGTATTGCTTACATATCACTTTGGTTAGGGCAATAAAACGAACGAAACTTGTCCAACACGAAATTAAATACGAATCGGTGGAATTTCAAGGCTAAGGATTAACGTACAAAAAGCTCCCTAAACGCAATGGCAGATGGCATGTGAAGCCGCGATTCCTTGACCGTGCTTAACACTTCTGTTATGGCTTCCGGTGCTTACAATCGAGTATAATACGTCGCTTCTGTTTTGTTTGCAGTGGCTGTCGGTACCCTGTACCTACTTATTTCGTCCTTGAATTGCGACTTCGTTGTAATCTTGTTTTAGCCACGTTTTAGCACGGTTGGGTTAGATGGTTCAAATTTAAAACGTTTATTTTGCAAGCGGGCTGAATGTTCAATGAAAAATATTTTTGCTAGCTGGAGCATCACTTTTTCGTTCGTTTCATGCGAAAATAATTGATATAAAAACACATGTAAGTTTGTTTTAAAAATTACAATGGTAAAGATTCCCATGCATGTTTGATAACTAATAAAGATATTAACTCTTGGATTATTAGCAATTCCATATTCAGTCATCATGCAATGAGCATGTCAGTAAGCAATATTTTATAGTTTAATGCTTTTAGAGAAAAGGTAATTGCGAACGGCGGTAAAAATGCATTTTGACCATGACCCAGTGATATGTTTACTTTTTGTTTCTGCTTCAAACCCATTTACTTAACTAGAAAATGTTGAAATAGTTTTCGATTCAACAAGTACCCTTGACACTGAATACAATGGTACCGGTTAGTCTAGCTTTATAGATGCAATGGTTATAGGTACGTCTCAAAGTAAGTTTCGCAGTTAGTCACAGTACGTGTAGCTCTACCTGAAGCTTGATTATAAAAAAGTGATTTCGTCACTGCTGCCTATGTACGTACAAGTGATATAAAGCGTGCCGATGCGTCACCGTCACACAGTCGCCGCCGCGACTCATGATTAAACAAAGGGTTTTTCTCCTACACTGTAATTATAATGCGCATCCACCTATAGCATCATTTTGACAAACTAGTAGCTTGCCAAGAGATGATGTATGTGTCCGTAATCATTTTTAAATGTGTGGTGTATGCCTAAATGTAAATAAAAGAATATTGGTCGTAATACAGTTCAAATAGTACTTCAAAAAGTAGATTATCCCGTGATAGCTCGTACGAATTCAATATGAATTAGCGTTCGTACTTTCCTTACAATTTTGTAGATAGTTTGTATTATATGTACATGCCTCTATAATGTTTTCAAATCGTTAGAAGGTTACTAGCGGACGCTTAATAACAACGAAAACTGAGTTTGTATCAACTTGGTAAATTGAATATTGGTCCCCCTTAAATTTTGATAAAAAATGAAAGTACTTTTGCAATACCACATATTTTCTGTAATCATTTTCAACTTTCACTTTTGTGTAACGTAAAACCTGAATTGGACACTAAGAACCTATAACGTTGCGAAATATGCGTCAATATCTACATAAATGAATATGCTCACGTCCTGATACTCTTTTTGGGTGAACACTGTGTCCGAGTTGTGTAGATTTTATGCCGGCACTTTTAATAAGTATAATATGATATTTAATTTTGGATATCCCTTCTTTTGTACATTCATAAACTGATGTCTTTCTATGCCTTTTGGGGTGTACAAAACTTCGCAGACAGAAAATTTCTTGGTCACCTTAACTGTCGGGGTAAGACGTTATTAATAATACATGCTCCCAATTCCATTTACCCCTAGTTCCCCAACAATGTAACACTAACAAGGGGTTGGCCCTATTTGGTACTTATAAATGGTAATGGAATATAATTTCTCATGAATGGAAAGTATGTGTAAAATGTATGTAGAATTTTGTGTTTCTATGTAAATTTAAATGTTAGAATTGGGTAAAAATATTGATGTTTGCAAACATAATATAGTAAAACGACGAATTGAATAATTTACTGGTAGGAGAAGTAACACAATGAATGCGGGGCGTTAAGCAGCCACCGACCGTATCGTCACGTAGCGCTGTCGAATAGTTGTTGAGTAACAATCAAAAGGGAAACCTTCTGCATCAGCCGAGAGACAGTGACGTATCGCTTACGGTGAGCTGGAGGCAACACTTTCACCGGCTTGTAACGCTGATGACGTATCGCGTTTCGTAAACTTTTCGAGCGCATTATGTAATCGTTTGGCAATGCAATGGCACGAGCTGCCGAGAGCACTCTGCCGCGCAGGAACCGAACATCCTGTCAGCGAACGATCTTAATAGAGCCTTCCAAGTATCGTGAGATATATTTTTACACTATTTCTGGTCACGCTTATAGCGCGTTGTTGTTATTACGAACATTATTATTTCAAGGTTGCGCCGGCGTCGCGTTGAGGTTACGTAGTGGGGCTCAGCGCGGTAGGCGTCGCTCCGACAGCTGTCTTGCTCTCTCATTCCTAATGTTGTAATGTTCATCCTGCTCATTACTTCATGTATCATGCGAATCGCAATGTTATTAACGATTCCTTGATAGATATATACATACTTTAATACTCTGCTCGTACTTACAAACCATTTGTTGTTACCTTAAATTTGAAATGAGTGTGTATGTTGAATTCTTCAATGAAAATATATGGCAGTACGTACGTGAATTCTATGTGAGACATATGTTTATTTATCTACATCAGTAACAACATGTAGTGATGAAGCAGTACTACATTATATGTTGGCCGTATTACCCTTGTGATTTCGTGTTAGAAATATAAATGAGTTGTAAATTGAATTGGTTGTTCTGAACGAGTCGTTTCTCTTTTTGTAGAATCGAATCCTGTGACCTCCAACCAGGAGACACATGGAGGGGGATCCAAAGCAAGATGAGCGTGACAGCGCCAGCCAAGAAAATAAGAAAAAAGTCAGACCATAAACCGCAATCCCAAATGTAAGTACATTAGGACCGAAGTAGATTGCTTTAAGACCAGTTTACTGACACACTGCGATTTTACTTTGGTATACAAAAGGCATGTTACGATTGTTGTCATACTTTAATTGCGTCTATATCTTGATAAGTAATTTTTATATAAGAACACGTAGTTTTAAACAGACCATTCAAACGTTTAAAAAATATTTGCATTGAGCTTTTGATTTGCATAATGTTATGTTTTGCTATAATAAAAATATTTATACTTAGTAGGCTGCAAGGGAAATCACTGTTCGATAGCTGTTATGACGTAGCAGAACCTGCTTTGATTAAAATATTTCACAACATTTTTCAATTACTTGAGATATTATTGAATTTTTTTTATTATACTATATATTACTTAAATATGTCACATGCCTGTAACTGTTTCCATTAGTTTGAATTATTTAGTAGTGGAGTATACTTACAACTTGTGCAGTAAAATTTACGCACGTGCATCTCGTCAAATGTGAAGAGTTATGATTGCATTGTGTCCCTTTTCACCAGATAGCACTTACAACACTCACATGACAGTTATTGACTATACTACCTATTATGAATTATAGGCAACTTTCCTCGATGACAATAGAAATCATATTAAAGTGTAATAAATAAATTTGTATTGATGCCTGGCTGGGGATCGAACCTTAAAACTTCGTTTTTCGAATTCTTTAATCCAACACCTGTTCCACACCATCTTACATATTAAGCTATAACAATAAATATAGCAACTTACCGCACTAATAATAATTTTGTAATGACAATTGATGATTTGAAATGACGTGATGCTAGTATTTCAAAGACCGCATTTCTCTATTCCAGTAACAAGTGTCACAACGAAAAACGTCGTCGTGAGCTCGAAAACGAAACAATAAACCAATTGGAAGAACTTCTAGGCACATGTTTGGCTGAAGTGAAGCAACCGGACAAAAACGGGATTGTTCGCGAGGCAACCCGCCAAATTCAAGAAGTGTTGAAGAGACGGAGAGACTGTCCCAGTGATTGTCCCGCGAGGTCTGAGCTCGTCCAGTCGCCGCTGCAGGGCGGAGAGGTCTCCTCCACTCAACCGCAATCTGCCTCATCCGCGCATTACTCCGAGTTGACTACCCTCATTGAAGTAAGTAATCATGCAGGTTCCCTTAATAAATACTGGGGCTTCATTGATAGAACTTAACGAAAGTTGAAAATACTACTGTAGATTAAAGTTACTAACGAAACTTGAAAAGCCTATTAAAATTAGTCAAGTACCTTCATTTTTACAGCAATAACTTCTCATACGCGTCATGATATGGGGGTCATTGCAAAACTGTAGAGTTTATTGGCATCGAACCCAATTTTCAGAAGATATTCTGTACCCAAACATGTATAGAGTAGAACATTATGCTTTTGTTTGTCCTTAAAAGACGGGTTTCGGCACAATCTTTTTCCTCACTGTAGTTATGATATGTATCGTCTATAGCACTACATGTTTCGTCCATACTCTAAATAGGCTTAAATGCATACAGAGAAATAATGTGGGTTCTTAAATTTTTTTAGTAAAATTTGTTTATAATATCGTAAATTCTAGCAATTCGTGACGAGTCTTTAGTACATCGTCTTATAAGAACTTAAATTTACATCCTTTCAACCATTTGGCATTACAATCAGAACTTAGCTATTGACCATCGTCGTCCACTGACACCGATTGTTGACTGTTCAGAGTCATTGTAAGATAGTGTAACCTAAAACAGCAAAGATAATATATTTTATAGTGACATTTACATTATATTTCTTTTTATCCGTTGGGAATCATACACTTCTTATATTTATAACATGATATCATTCTATTTACAGGCGGTAAAATACTATACAAGTAGTCTTGGATGGGTTTTACTCGAGATCAACTCTGACGGAGAAATTGAATGCGTTACGGAAAATATAAAAGATCTCATTTACCAAGATCGCACAGAGCTATATAAGAAGTCAATATTTTCGTTACTACATTTGGATGATCATTCCAAAATCAAGCCTTTGCTGAGGAATTTGCAAAGTTTCGGGTGGAGCGCGGCCGAGTCTGACAAATTTCAAGCGGTCAGAGCTCGACTTCTTATCAATCCATCTGACGAACCAGAGAGAGCTGGGTAAGATATATTTTACTTAGTATACATGTGCTGTCCTACGCTAGTTGATGTATTTAGTTGGATGAAAGTTTGACGCGCATATTAGTGCAAAATATTATCTGTAAGCTTTCAGAGTATTTAACGTACTTTCCTTTTATCTTTCGTTATTTTCATGGAAGAAAAGAAAATATTGTGGATTAAGATGAGGAATAAAGAGTGAATCTATCATTTGGTTGCTACACTTTCATTTTATAAAAAAGGGATTCTAGATATAGACGTGATGTGTGCATTTACATGCAGAAAGTAAACTAACTATAAAAGATAAACAACACTAAATTAGGCTCAGGCTTCAGGATTGAGCTTTGGCCTGCAACATATGCTGAGCCTGGGCCTTTTCACAGTGACAGTGCAGTATCTTGGAAATTGTAATAAATGTAAATGTTTTTGTACCTGTGCTGTTTTTGTGAATATTTTTTTTCTATTCTATTCTATCAAATTATACCAGGGCTTGAATGAATAACTTAAGCCTTTCTAAGGTACAGACCTCTACTTGAAATCCATTTCTCAAACGATGGTTAATATCAGACGTAGTGTTACAATATCTCGTCTTATGCGTTGAAACATGTCTGTTATTACCTGGATTACCAGGAACCATCCATTGGTCTGATATTGTTCATAGATCCATTAGATACAATTTTGGATAATAATGGTTAGCTTGTGTGGTTGCAGCTACGTGGAGTGTGTGATCCACTGCGCGGGCGTGCGGTGCGCGGGCGAGGGTAGCGCGGGCGGCGGCTCCGTCATGTGCGTGATCCGGCGCTGCCAGGACGCGTCGGCCGCTCTGCTCCGCGGCGAGGGCCCGCCCGCCATCGCTGCCGCTCATCCCCAGCAAATTGTCTTCCGTCTTGACGCCAACTTCAACGTTATTAGTGAGTATCTTTGAGCTGCTTGCTTATAGACGAATCTTGACGAGGATCGCATCATACTAATACATTTTTCTTATTTGCAGACTGTGACTTAAGTAGTCTAGAGAACGGATCTAATTCACCAATTTCTCTTGCGGGCACTCGCTACCTGGACCTCGTTGAAAGCAGTGACCGTTTACGTGTAGCGGCGCATCTGCACGAAACTCTGTGCAACCCAGCGCCACCTGTTATCAGTGATCCATTTCGGCTTCGGATCACAGGAGGGCGACTGTACCGAGTGAGCGCGCGCTCTCGCCTCTTCCGCGCTAAGCCCACTTCAGTAGAGCCAGACTTCATTATGTCTACGCATCAAGTGCTGGGCGAGGAAGAGTCGCCGACTGCGGCGGAACCCGGAGCGTCCACGGCGCCCCCTCCGTCCTCAGTGGGAGGGCCCATGTTGCCCTCCATAAACGGGGAGCCCGCCGGGACGGACGCCAGGTATCGCTCCCCTATCAGTCCTGGCGACTCCCAGTTCTCCATGAACGACTTTGATCTCGAGCCCTGGGCGAACACTTTCCCTCTGCCGGAGATCAGTGACGATTCCAAAGAGAAGAAAGAGAAGCCCCAGAGCCCTCCGCTGACGCCGCAGACCCCTGCGCCCTGTGACGGCATTCCCGAGGAGCCCAATCGGCTGCGGTCGCTTCTCAGCAAGAAGCCCGCCGAGGGCACCAACCGCATCCTGAAGGACCTCCTCAAGCAGGAGGACGAGGAGGGCGCCGCGAGCGAGGTGTCCGCCCCCCACACGCCCCTCACGCCGCACACGCCGGGATCTGCGCTCTCGCCCATGCAGAGCGCGAGGCCCCCGGCCGCACTCACGCCTCATCATTCGACGCCTCATCACAACAGCTCCGATATGCTGCTTCGGGTGAGTTTCTAATTCTAAATTAGTAGTCATCTAGTATAGGTTATCGATGTTATTTTTATGGAACGATCAAATTTTCACAAACATAGAAAATATTAAATACTTCAGTGTTTTTACTTTTCATAAATACAATACATGTATGTTCTTTTTCTCTGATTAATACTATTTTTTTATTTCAGATATTACATGAGAAATCAGATGAAGACAATGATGAAAATAAAAGGAATACCAATCAAGATAGCAACCGCAGCGCCTCGCAACCCAGTGCTTTGCTCACTCAATTGTTATCTAGTACTAATGGTCCTTCAAGTAATGGTCGTTCGGAAAGCTCTGACAGCTACCTAGAAAGAATGACAGCTGTCAAGAGGAAATACGAGGATGCTAAAATACCCGCTTCGGTCAAAAGAGCTACACCTGAAACGCAACAGGTACGTAATATTCACTATTCTATATACAGTTTGGTCTTACTGAATTTAAGTAATCCGATACTTTCGTTTTCATTGCATTTATTTTCACGATTTTTCTCCCTGTTGATCACATGTCAATCATGAGTATGCATCGTGTGTGAGAGAAATATCACGTGTTTGTTCTGAATAAGTTCGATGTGAATTCATTCAAATAAACATAACATTGTGATATAATACAACAATTATGTGTACACAGCATTCATCGTAATAATTTCCTCAACTCACTAGACACGCATTGTGCATAAACAGTGTCGCATATTTGTTAAACTATAATAGTACTTACTTAAAACCGATTTATAATAAATGATTTAAATTTTCTTTGCAGGTGTCTTCCACAGCGATGCCGACAACTACCTCAGCAACAACCTCAACGAGTCCAGCGTCGAGTGCGGCTGGCATGAGTCCCCTTTGTCAGAAGAACCAGATTCTGGTGTCTCTGCTAGCGCGCCAGCAGTCTACGCCTCTGCCTCCGAACTCCATACAGAGGGCGTTCGGCCCAAGGGCGCGGTTGCCCCAGCCGAACCCTCCGAACCCAGTGCCGGTTCATCACTCCCTTCAGGCTAGGCACCAACAATCAGCGCTCTCTAGTATGCTGACGCAACAGTGAGTATTCAAAAAACAGTAAAACCATTACGATTTAGGTATCTGTTGTATTTGTTGTTGTTGTTTATGTCTTGGGAGTCTGTTAATATTG
Organism: Leucoptera coffeella; assembly: GCA_030578115.1. Lineage (NCBI taxonomy): Eukaryota > Metazoa > Arthropoda > Insecta > Lepidoptera > Lyonetiidae > Leucoptera > Leucoptera coffeella. The sequence continues at coordinate 9,267 of JAMBLF010000421.1, forward strand.
TTCGGAGAAGATCCTAATTTAGATTCGTAGATGCGTTTCTTCGTTTCTGTTTTTTTAATAGTAAAATTCTAATTTCGCAATAATTGTCCAACCTATTCTTATCACTACATTATTTACAGTCCTCGGCCGAACGTGAACGGAGGCCCAGGAGTGGCGACATCTGTCGAGGGTTCCACGGCGAACATGCATCAGCCGCACCAAGCCTTGCAAAGCCATCCTGGGCAGAGTCATCTGCACATGGTGCTGGCGAGAGGTTCTTACCCTCCGGCGGCGCCCGTGGCCTCGCCCGGCATGCAGTATGTCACAGCTTCCCAGCACCCTATTTATAATAACCAACAGCCGTACGTTATTCTTTATATTGTATTTCTTTATATATCTTTTAGTATTTACTTGTATCTGAATTTTACTGATTTCTTAGGTAATTTGATGACATACTTTCAATTATTTAATAGTTCACCTTGAATTCTACACGTAGTTTTTGTATCGTGAAAAAAATTGAGTGTAAAACATGTAGAGCCCGCAATTTATAATAGTATTCGTAGACTTATCTCTTATCATCTCAGACCACCAACCCGGTGGTTCTATTAGTAAAATATGCATATAACGTTGCATAAGATCCATGCACTCTTCAATCTCGTTCAAAATATTATCCAATCCTGTTGATAACCTGTCCAACCATGTCTAACTTTTTAATTTATTTTACAGAAGTAGTAATACGCGGCCACAAACGGCGTCCAGAGAGTTACCTAGTGACCAAACCTTGTCTGATATCCTCGATGAGGTTATTGAGAACATGCCTGATTCAGATCGACCTACCTCAGACGTAGCGGCCATGATGGGCATGGAAAACAGACAGCTGAGGCCTGATTACACGGTTAGTACTTTTCCGTTTATGCTGTACGTTTCACGTAAAACTTATTGTAAAACCCTTTCGCCGTTGATTGAGGTTGAATGTCAAACCAGCAACTGAGTATTATGAAAGTCTTTTGAAAATTGCGGGTATGGATACGCAATTTATTCTTGATAATCAGTATCCAATGAGGCATCCGCAGTGATGTAGATATGAATTATAACCAAATTCAAGGAATAGCTAGGTTTCCTCACTATATTTGTCCTCGCTTTACAATTACAATAAATAATTATATTAAAATATGTTAGCATATTTCGACTGTCATCGATTTATTAATTCATGAAATAAATCTACTTCTGTACAGTATTCGTATAAAGCCATCCTAGTGGGAAAATCTATAGCTACAAAATTTTATTGTAAATTATTATTTTGTTTCAGGGCATGAAAGAAGAAAATGCGATGATAAATGCAATTAGGCAAAGTCTAATGCAGTGTGAAAAGGTCACTAAGAGTCCGGTCCCGTCCAGCCCGGGTCCCGGCCCACCTCCCGTGTATCCGGTGCAGAATCCCGTAAGTGCCTTTCTTTGTATATATTGACTCAAATCAAACACTTTCACGACCGCTAATTCTTGGGACGTAGTCAAAAGGTTTGCGTGTCCATCTTCCCAAGGGATTCAATGGATACCTCATACACGTGTTAACCAGATAGTGAGGACCTAATGTGACAGATGGTAACCGTGTTTCCATTTACAAGTGCTTAACTAATAAGTGTTTTGAGGAATTTGATTTGTAATATTGTAAACAGTACAGAACTCTGAGAGAGAAAGGAGCTATAAAAATCCCTTTAGGGCGTTCCTACATTTATTTCTGTGTGTAATGTTGTTGTGTTGTATATGTAAGATTTTGTACGATAATCAGAAGCTCAAACGACAAGGTCGGGAGGTTTTTGTTAGATATCTTTCCGAGACGAGTTTATTGTCAGAATCATAGATGGAGGGATTATTATAATAGTCCAAAAATACCGCCTACCCGTGTTTCTTATTAAATATGTTGTTACAATTAGAATTTTTCTTCACAGGGACCTATGCCGTTAGGTGGAAACATTTACCAGTTAGGCACGGCGAACCAAAGCACGAGTACTGTTCCGGGTGTGATGCCTATCAGAGGTCCCGGACCAGAAATTGACCCGGTGCGGGCCAGAGCCTTTGTCGAACAACAGAGGAATAGGTTGTTGCAGTTACAACAGAACCAACAAGTGGTGGTTTGTAACGAGGTACGTTATACTACGTTAAGAGTACTACCTTGTAGGTTAAATTAGATACTATGATCGAATAGTTAATAGACTATATAGTTTTTCTTATACATTCATATAGCAAATGACTAAATATTGATATGTCACTATTGTATCGGAGACTTGTTGACAGTATAAATAGTGTATATATTTTTCCAAATTATCTATCGATTGAAAGGTATTAGATATGCAGTCCAATGCAGCCTTAGAAAAGCATGATAGGCGTTATATTAAATATGATCAAAACTGAAATATAGTGTGATAAATCATGAGAATAACTTGTAAGAGTATTGCTTATTATATATTAATATTTTGTATCGCTGAGTGTGTATGAGAAGATGTATGAGTGTCAATAAAGCGAAAGTGGTCTGTCAGGATCAGGACAAATTGAGATCCGTGATCTCTGCATCTACAGGGAATCAGTCGTGATGTGTATGTATGTAGTATTGCAAAATATAGAAAAGGACGTGATATATGGAGATTTGGAAACCAGTCTCGTGAGAATGGTTTATATGCTGAATTCATGCATGGGTTTATTTAGTGGATAGTTTGTAGCTTTAGTTTTTTCCGACATATTTTTAAAAGTTACAAATTTTTGTTACAGACGAAAGCTCACAACGACCCAGCTGCAAACTTAAATGTAGGCCCTCCAAATGTTACCCTAACAAGGACGGACTATCATCATCTCTATCATGCAGATAGTAAGTAACCTATATACTATAACTTCGTATAATACATTTAATTCTGTCACTCAATACCTTTTATACAATATCTCTTAAAAATTGAAGTGAAAATTTCACATGACACCCATAATAATGATTACTTACTCTTTTTTCAGATACAATTGTCTCAAATTATGTTACAAACAAAATTCCTTCATCCCAGCAGAGCCCAATGCTAAGCCGACAGTTAAGTGTAAGTTAAATAAATTCATCATTAAATCATACATTATAAGTTACATAGGAAGTCACCTTTAATCCCTTTGGGGTGGACAGAACCTTGGAGAGACGATAATATCTCCTTGGTCACAGGTTGGGTATATTTATAAGTTTTTTTTAAATAAAAATATCCATGACAACAGTCTTTTTATCCTTTGCGATTACGCTTTCTTCTTTATGTGAAATATGACATTAAATTCTTGGAAATTGTCAGAAAAATAATCAAGTTACTCGTGATGACTTTTGTAAACAGCCTACTTGTGTTATTTTCAGACTGGTGGCGGCTACGGTCAGATGGCACCAAGTCCCGGCGCCAGTCCGGCGGCTCTTCACACGCCTCTAACCGTACACCCTTCTCCACCAATACCATCCCATTCACCCTACCATAGGCCTCAGAGACCAGCTATGGGTATGTTTTGCAAATACTTTATGTATTGGTTCAATGGCAGAGTTGAGCACGAGTAATGTTATGTACAACTAAGGAACTACTGCAGTATTTAGTACACGAAGCGATTGTATGGAGTTTCTTACGTTTTTGTTAAGCGTTTTATGAATCGTACATTCGTTTAAATATTTGGCCTGGATACGACTGAATGAGTATTATTTTAGTTTATATGTTTGTTTTATATTAAATGTTTTTTTATTCGTGCTCAGCTCAGCAGTTTTTTATCTTAATAATTTAGTGCTAGTAATAATAGTGCTTTGTGAGCTGGACAAATCTGATGGTGCAGAATGATTGCTGTATAGTTTATAATATAAACTTTTTGTTTCAATTACAAAGCACTATTGTACTTAGAAGTTAACAATAATTGAATTATTAGTATAGTATGAAACGAATCAGTTCTATTACTATTCAGCTTGCATGTTAATGTTACTTTTAATTTCAAACGAAACTGCGACATTTTTTTAGATTTTGTAAAAATATTTCATCAAAATTATTGGTTAGCTGAATAGTTATCATTCTGATCTTCGTTTCTATGATTTACTTTTCCTATGAAACTAATGGTGATTGTTATAAGATTATTTTAAATTTAATATTTCCCTCGGGAAAGATAGTTTTCGTTGGTATGGGTTCTCAATGAATTGCAGTATTAATTTGAAACAGATTGTGATGAATTTAGTTTTTAATGATCATCAGTATTTCTTTCTTTCTTTGAAAATGATTATATCATTCTCAATACAATAGTTTTTTTCAAAATAGTTCTTGTGTAAAATACCAATGAAAATTGGTCATGGTATTTTAAATACAGTATGATTGCTAGCTTTTTTAATTCTATTTATAGTAAGTAATATATTAGGTACTTTTCAATGCTGTAGAAAAGCGGTAATAGTAGTTCAAGTTTGAACTTAGCATGCATATTCTTCCTCTTTCGCATGAAAATTACAGATTAACTAGCATATAACGTTTTTAAACCAATTTCCAACTAATTGCATGTGTATAGAGTATATAGCTTCGAATATTTTATCAATGAAATGCTCTTTTTAATAGTGACATTATTTTAGTTGTAAAAAAATCCTTTTAACATCGGACAATATATTATAATTCAGATAAGTTTGAAAATTAGCCGTAGGTACACGTATAATTTAGATTAAAACTCCACAAACAGTACAAACTTAGTATATCAATAAAGTGAGTCTCCGTCCTGTGATATGAGTAGTAAGGATTTTGTCAGTTGAGATAAATGTAAATATTCTTAATTTGTTCGTTTCAATGTTGAATATTTATCTCAAATGGCTTAGATTAAACCCTAGGGTCTTGAGTAACTGTGTGTGTGTTTGTGCGTGTGTGTTTTCGTGTGCGTGTGGCTATAATGGCAGTGTGTGTGGCAGTGGGCGGGTACTACGAGGAGGGAAGCTACTGCGGCGATTACGGCCGGAGAACGGGTGCGCCACCGCTCCACGCCGGGCACCACGATCCTACCCTCACATGTGAGTACCACACGCGCAGCTGATGTACTGGCGCACCACCCATCACCAATCGCCCGATATGTGTTGTCACCCATTCGCAACTCAGCCACTTGTGTTCACGCCCTAAAATTTCATTCACTACGACGCACTTTTCCATCTAAAGCTATTATGATACCTGCTTTGTGGTCCAAGTAAAGTTGTCGCTCGGTATTCTTCACTGATTTGCGAATGGAATGAAACCAAAGATTAGATTCACATCATATTGTTATCTGCCAATCGGTAAAGATTTTTGTTTGTACAATATGAGATATTAAAGTGGTAAAGTTACTTACTTTGATATCATGTATCTAGTTTTTGGGTAAATGTCACTAACAGTGCAATAAATGTTCATTACGCAGTTCATAATTAAATGTGGGTTTAAATTAATGCACTCGAACTTCAAATAAATGTCATACATTATCGAGCAACTTGAGAATAGATTATTCACACATTAATTAATTTTATTCGTCGGTTGCATGTGTCTTACACTCAGGTCCGCATTGCGTCTGTCAAATGTTCTTACGTAACATAGCTTTTACTCAAAGGTCATTAGGCATCACAAAAACTGGTTGAGGATAATTATTAAGTTTCGCTTTTAAAGTAAGTTTTGCATGTTTTATACATTTATATGCCTGAATATTCCTATTTACTCTCTGAATCGCTTATTAATGTTCAGCCTTTTGATTATATTGATCTGAGACGCAACAGCATAACTAGGTGCACGGTTATTCCATTGTAATATTTTTTTTAATCGGTGTTTAAATGGTAAACGAAATACTGATTATTATTAATAACGACGTTCCATTGTCGAATTGCAGGCGGAGGCAACGGTGCCGGGCCGCCGACCGGAGGAGGTACCTCCGAGTACGTACGAAATGAATTGCGTGCGGTCGTAGGCGCACGATCTTCAAGCTCAAATATGCACCAGCAGATTCAGCCGGATCTCGACCCCCTTCTAGACCTTCTGCCCGCACCTGGTAAGTAGCAAACGCAAACATATCAGGCTATAAATTAAGTGTCTCATAAATAAATGTAACGTAACATACGTTAACTAAACGAGTTTTTACTGATAAAAAATGGGTATAACATTTAATGCATGTGTACAATTATTCGTATAGGGTAAACCAAAAAATAGTTTAAGGAGTTATACTAATGTGTAATGACTAATGAATGTATTCGTTTAATATGTTTTCTCAATTTTTGAATAATACATAACAAGATTTTAAATGTCACTGTTTACTGCAGAAGTCGTTTTATACCAAGAAATCGTTAATTAGAATTCTCGACATCACAGTGCTGTCATGATTTCATGACGGATTTTATTGTAAAGTCTTATTTGCAGGAGTGTTTTTAAATAACATTGTCTTTTGTCTAAAGCTTTCACCACACAAACTATGGATTCGTATAATATAGACTGATTCAAGCACGAAGGTAGTGTAGTGAAAGCTTTAGTGTTTCGAGAGTTACACAAATATGCAGTGGCTCGTGAGCGAGTAAAGCTGAAGGCTTTGTTTCGTGTTGCGTGGGTAGGTGGCGATAGCGCAGCGGGCGCGGCCTCCGCTCCGGCCAACCCGTGGGAAGTACAACCTCCCGCGGTAAGCGCCGCGACCGGCACACCAGCGCGACAAATATCGGTTTATAATCTTTTCTAGACTTCATCCACTATTACGTAATGACTTCTGTTGTGCTGCGTGTGTTGTTCACTCGACTATCGATTGAATTTACTTACTATCCTTAGTAAATTAGATGCTCATATTGAGAATTGTCACTGATAAAAACAACCGCCAGTGAATATGCATTTTACATAAATATTATTATAGTTGAGTTGTTTGGAGATATCAGAGACATTTCTCATTTTTAAAGCTTTTGTGCTGTGATGTCCATTTTAGTGACAATAATTGCGTTTTTCGTCCGGTAGGTACTCTCGCTTTTAGGGATTATTTATTATATATACCTAGTATATGCGAAAGCTTCTTATATTATGTACTTTCGTATAAAGGGTAAAGCATGCTGAAAAGGTTTCATCTTGGTGAAGGGTTTTTGCGACGAGAGAACTGTAGAGTCGAGACGATTTCTTTTCGCCATATATGTTTTTATGCTTAAAGTTACATTAAATAAAAATTACCAGTTATATTTTATAAGTATTTTTGCATGGGTTTTAAAACTTAGACCTTATTATATTTGGAGTACGAGTTTGTATGGTTAATTTAAAATCGACTATTACTATTGAGAAAAAACAGTTACGTTGTAAGCTTTCTAAAGTCTCAATAATCGCAAAATACATTTGCCTGTTTAGTGTAATTTGAGCCTGTAGGTTACAGAAATCAGCATGGTACATGATTTAGCTTCCCAAAGGCCCACTGCACATATTGTAAGCGTTTTCTATGTTCTGTTGTCAAATAACAAATTCACAAACTTGTTGTCTGTTTGAAGTTCCACGTTTGCAATGCTTTGAATATGTGCGGTGTGTGCGGCGGTGGTTGAGGCGGTGACTGACTGTGGTTGTTTGCGTGCGCAGAGTACTACGGAGGCGGCGGCGGCGGCCGGTGATGGGACGCGCGCGGCGGAGGCCACTGTCCAGGGCTCTAAGGCTTCGCTCCTGCAGAAGCTCCTCTCGCAGTGAGCCCCTTTGCATTTACAAGCACTCTTCACTCCGCGCCGAACCTGCTGCGATCCGCTCGGCGTACACTTGTCAGACGTATGTTTCTCGTCTTTGTCGCTAGTTAAGATTACTTTAAATTTCGTGTCTTTAGATTTCCATAACTTGTTGTACATTTATATTTTCATTATATTTTAGGTTGATTTTCTTATTATGACCGACAATTGGAATTTGTTCCCTTTAATTAGTTTTCTTATTGTAACTAACTCATTTTAGCGTATACAAACTTAATGTACAATAGAAATCGCTTTGTGCAATATTTTATAGACATAAATAATTTGCGTTGTGAACGTTTGTATTATAGATGAAGTCATGTGTTACCTGTTGTGGTAATGTTAATTGTAAAATATTAGAATTTATTTAATGAGTTCTATTTGACGAAATAATATTTTCTGTATATATTATGTTTTTAAGTGAAACTGTTGCTTTATTGTAAATATGTTTGTTATATTTTCACATCTTGTTTAAATTTAACTGTTTTATCTATTTGTCACGTTTGAATTGGTTAAACGTTCATCCAAGTTATTCAGTCCCAATTATTTTATGAATATAATTAATTGACGTGGATTCATTTGTTTTTTTAAGTATTGTTTTTGTGATCCCCCAAAATCTGTCGTAATTTTCTTTATTTTTCGATTTATTTTTGTAAATTGTCACTTATCAATCCGGTAATATGCGATTAATTTTATTTAGATATTACTTAATTTTGTGGTTAATTAGTTACTTCTTAAAATGTTTATTTGTAAAGTGTAGCACTTTAATCTAATTTGTAAGGAACTATTCCATTCGAACAACGTTTTGGTTGACAAGGCATTTTATTCACAGTTGTTTGTAAAAAGTTGATATCTTATAGAATCGTTTCTTGCACTCGATGCCCATTGAAAGTGTCAGCATCTTAAAACGTTTATAGTTATCTAGAAGAATGTTTCCGCCTAAGTAGTTCGATTGTTGATCGGCACACAGCCCTCGTTTACATCAGAAGGGCTAATATTTTAAGCTGTATCAAATTTTTTACTAAGACCAAAATTTGAAAAACATGAATCGCGTAAATAATGCTGATGTTTTTAAAACATAAAATTATTGTAGAATTCTGTAATTATCGATTCAATTTGGATTAATTATTTAGGGTAGACTGCGGTACATCACGTTGCTACCCAGGGACCATTAACTGTGTAGTTTTTGGGTTTAGCAATGTTATAACCGCGTTAAAACTAATGTAACATTTTAGTAACTTCGTATAAAGTACTCTACAGGAGTAGCTATTGACTTTAATGTTTAAACGTATGTACTTAATGGCACTACTTTTGGGGGATATAATAAAGATATATGTATTTCTTAACTTGAAAGTTCTCACCTTATCCGTAAATTACGATAGACCTATGCATAAATGAAACTGCCATTGTGATGTGGAATGCCTACCTAATGATGAACGTACAAATAACTGAAATATTATAAGATCTGTCTTTACATGTGTCCCTTTGAGCCTAAGAGATATTTTTATACAATTTGAGATGCAGACATAGAGAGATTTACTGATAACAATACCGACCAAAATCTCCATTCGTTGGCAATAACTAAATTAGCAAGGCCATGCGTTGCGTCTGAGCACATATGTATTTACAACTGTTCATTCCATTACATTAGTATATTCTCAACCTCATAATATTTCTAGTACAAGCGAAGGCCTTGTGACGATGACGCACTGACTTTTATAATAGATTTGAATCTAATAGTTGTAAAGATAGAGGACATAAAATGTAATATACAGGATCATTTAAATCTATATTTTTGCACTGAAAAATAGAAGTGTAACAAAAATTATATAATTGATGTTTCAAAAACGTCCAACCAAATGATTTATATATAATGGTGCCTCGACTGTTGAAAAGTTTATATATTTGCGCTTCGTCACAAATTATTTTTCATATTGATGCAAATTATATTGTAACAGATACGAAATTTATAAATTAGTGTATGTAGCGTTATGTAGAAATGGAGATATTCACAATGAATAAATTTGATGTTTAAGTGTTAATAATTATGTATGTATAAAATATGTATTGACCGATTTTACCGAGATTTTCGCGAGATGTTTTATTTAGTGTTCGGCAGTATGGGTACAAGATAATTTTAAGAGTTGCCATTGATACCAATAATCTTGAAACGATCACTGTTCCGCAAATAAAACATGTGCCGATTGGAGTCTTCCACTTAGTCCACTCTGTTACTATGATTCTGTAAAGCAGCGGCAGAAACAGGTGGACACTTCTGTCTCTATTTGCACAACAGCCTCTATCACTGTCTATCAGGAAGGTAAATCGTTTGAACACTTGTTTCTTCTGTTCTGCGCCTCTGAACGCCCATAGAGTAACCATATATGTATATCTATAGTTAATAGTCACGTGAAGCTCGTTAACAAAACATGGATGTGTACGGGTGTTTATGTTTTGGTGCGACAAATAGTTGATGGCATCCCCACGATGCGCTTTACTAAATCCGTAAGGAGACCTCAACACCTCATTATGAAGTAAATTATTAGTACAGTTTGTTAGTTTGGATGTACCAGTTTGGTGGATCCATTGGAAGTTACCTGTGTGTGTTATTTAATATAATAGTTTTATGTACTGTAGTCGGATCACCAAGATCGCCCAGATAACTTCGTGTGATATTGTCTGGTGGTAATAGATGGACGACAGTGGCTGACACAGTGAGACGAACCCGTACAAGCAGTGATTTTTTTAAATTATGTGTTAAAATCATGTCTCAGTCTTAGCCTGTCGTCTATAGAGATATACATTACGTTCTGATTGTGCTTTAATTGATTGATATTTTTCAATGAGTTGAGAAGTAAATTACATTTCACTTTATAGTTGTTTAAGGTCGGAGTTAGAGGAGATTTCGTCCATGTATTTTAAATATGGAAGACGAAATGTTCTCTGCGAAAGGCCGTTCCATCTGTGTTATACTTTGGATAAATTGATTTATGGAGTATAAGTAGTGTTTGTTATAAGTACATTTGCGTTGCTGTGCATTTCTACACGTAATGTCTGTAGAGTTATGTTTATATTGTAAATAGGCAATGAATATATTTTTACGACTAGGATACACAACCAAAGTTGTTATAAAGTGATGGTTGATTAAATAAATTTAACTGTAGGTCGTTATTGTTTAATTTTAAGAAACGATTATTGTATGTAAATTCAATGTCTCATGAATGTGTCGTAGCCGATTTGATATTAAAACGAATTTATTTTTGGCTTAAACAAATAACGAAAACAGACGAAAACTTATTGATACGAGTATATTTTGTTCCTATAACCATACCTTCCGATCAAATGCATTTCTTCTCATTGGCCCTACTGTCTGCTGCGTTAATAGTCCCAACATGAATAATTAACATCAGCGATTGCATCATAGTGTTTCCATTCTGATTTATGAGTACAGTATGAAGCATGTGTGTAAGCGATTATTTTGTTCACAAAAATATTAACACACTAACATCGTGATAAGATTTATGCCGAAGTACTCACTGTATAAAATGCAATTTAAATATAAAGAATTAAAAAAATGTACTAAAAAGATCTCGTAGTAAAGTTATAACATCATTGCATTGTTAATTATTTTCAGAAATACGAAACAATTAAAAGGATCTATTTATACGTTCAGACAGTAGTCGAAAAGGGCCAACTGATCAAATGTCTGTCAATTAAATAGTAATCGAGAATATTGTAAAGCGATACGATTGAGTTCTTCGTTCATTAATGATGGCAGTCTTGCATGAGTACATTTCATTACTTTAAGTTATATTTTTTGTACATTATAGACTACATACAAATACATTAATATCTAAGAGGAGTGTTTTATTTATTTCCCTTAAATTGTATGGTATGAGAAATCGTTATGAGGCCACGCACCTCGTTATTGGTAAGGCTATGAGATGTTAGCTGACCCATGCTAATTAGAAACATTAGCATTGCCCAATTCCACCACGGTAGTGCTACAAGGATTCTTGCATCAAACGGTTTGTTCTAAGTAATGAAACGAACATACTGGCTTTTTATCATCATGTAGGCTCCACGATGACTGCTGTGGATTTCTATAACTATGATACTGATAATAGTTTTAGTGGATTCCTAATAGTGTTTTTCCTTACATTACTTTGTTTCAAGTTAATTGTCACAATGTGTCTTTGGTTCAAGAAAAATAGGAAGCGAGTGACCTTTGAGCAGGTGAGGATTCAAATATTATTATATTGAGTGAATAATTAACCTATTATACTCTTAACATTTCTATTCCTAGTATAAATTAGCTGATCAAAAAGTTTATAAATTTGTCACAAGAACTTTTTAAAAGCTCGAATCTCAGTGTGCGTTCGCGCAGCGGAATGTTGTTCAATTTAAAGATTTTAATTATGCAGATATTTAGTGTATGACGTCGTATAATTGTGTATGGTAAAAAAAAATTTGTGCACGCAGCCATTGTGGAGAAATTCACCAAAAACTGATTTTGATTTGACAATTTGGTTGGTTTACCTTAAAACCCATACATTGATACACTCTTTATAGCGCAGCCGCCATTCTCTATTACGAAGAATACTTAATTGTGGTCTTTTCTATGTTATAGAGAGTTTATCGTTATAGAGAATAGTGTTATAAAGAGTTTACACTGTATTTAGATTAAATCTCAAGTCTCAAGCGCATACTTAAATAAAGTACCTACGTAACCGGTACCTACTTTCTGTCATAGTCAAATACATTTAAAAAAGTAGGTGTACAAAAATAAATGACCTATAAATTATATCGAAACAACAATTGTGTTATCACCTGTACCAATTCAATACCGGTATTATACTGTAAATTTTGAGATGTTACCTAAATATATTGCACGGCCGCTTTTTTGTAGCTATCCGAACTTGGTCGGGTTATGTAGGTTTTCGATGCTTCGTCAGTATTATAATTGTTTTTCTTTAATTACTGAATTTAATGACATGAAATTTTGCATGTGAATAGTTGAATGAATACACTAATTACTGGCATAAATTTTACCATGCAATTCCTTTAGAACGTCATGATATTTGACTGCTTTGTAAACAGTGATCTATTCGTGGTAAATTGTCCTATAACTCTTTAATTACTAACGGAACATCATTGATACTTGGCAACGTGTTGAAGACACTTACAAGGTTTGTATAAACGTGAAAATCTAGACCCCAAAGTGCATACTTTAAGAACTAAGACCTAATAAGCGTATTTTACGTTTATATTTTTATCTTTTAAGCCTTACGATTTTTTCTAAATCTGTTTATTAAACAAATATAAACAAATTCAAAACAACGTATGTAAAAATCTACAGCTCTCTATGTAAGCGCTTTGTATGAAAACTAGCTAATGGCCAAACGTTCGCGTAGCGGAAACTTGAATTTCTCCGAAGTTTATGCATGCACTAATTTTATTCATACATACACAATTACACACAAATACACACTAATTTTTGGACACATCTCTTTTCTTCTAAAGCAATGGATCAAAAAAAGTTCCGCTGGGCGAACGTTCGAAATCAGTTTTTGGTGAATTTCTCCACAATGGCTGCGTGCACAAATTTTTTTTTACCATACACAATTATACGACGTCATACACTAAATATCTGCATAATTAAAATCTTTAAATTGAACAACATTCCGCTGCGCGAACGCACACGAATCTCATTATTGAAATATTTTTTGTGCAAAAAGCAGAAATACAACAATTATATAAAATTTAATGAGTAAACTTCTAGTCTTGGTGAATCGATGTATTCATATTTTAATCATCATCCGTAACAGCGGAGGTGTGGAGTAGTTTTATGTTCCCTGGAAATTTCCTGTAGAAATTTCAAAGCATAACACTTTTCAGTCATGGATTTGTATGTTATTTGTAATAGGCCAATATTCAGGATCTTCTCTTGGCGGATAGAACACTGCCTGTCACGTTGGATATTGGCTATCTGTTGTGATATGCACTTTGGCTAAAAAGCCTTTTCCTCATAACGGTTAATGGTAGTATGTGATGTTTTTAATATTTCCAATTTATTCCCTTAACACATACATCTTTGGAAATTCTTATATTTTCTTCAACATTCAAAGCTTAACAATTTTTTTGGGGTTTTGTCGTACATTTCAATCGCAAAATAACAGATTGAAGCGTCTTTTTAGAATAAGTTGTACCTGGATTCAATCAATCAATATTTTTTTATATTACTTTGTTCCAAAAGTGCCAGGCGATCTTATGTGTAAGTATAGCTTTTTATTTTACTATTTTTAATATTAGCATAATATGTTTATTGTACGTATGCATTCTAGCTGATGAAATTGATGATATGTAACAGTTTAATTAATAATAGATTAGTCTCTAATAATATAGCATAGTAGTAGTATTGCACTAGCCTATATTATACTTTAATCGTTGAAATCTTATGAAAAACTTTTATGTTTATTGCGGTTTTATTAATTTTAAATCTATTAATTCATGTGTGTATTATATAATCTATATGTATACATTTCATATCTTCGGGGCAGATAGAAAAATGGAGACATAAAATCCTTATAGCATGAGCAACAATTACCCAATTATGATTTCTTTTGAAATCTATGTAATAAATGCAATGTAAAAATAATGATAACTAGCTGCGGTTCTTCCCGGCGGTGGCATGTCGTATGAGGAACTTGGGATCAATGAAATCTAATAGGCCATGGGCTAGCAACCTGTCACCAGTGTTCCATGTCACATCAACACACCAAAAAGTGACTAACGTGATATCATCGTAGGTTCTGTCCACCACGAAAGGAATTTAAAGTACTTTAATGTGTATGTAACTTGAAATTTAAGATGAAACGAATGGTTAAGTAAGCGAATTTAGGAAATTTCCACTCGTAAACAATGTTATTAACAATCAAAATAACATAATATCTCTAATAAATTAAAACTCTTTCCCACATTGATTTGTTCATCGGACATAAATTACCTATAATGTGAATGTGCAGTTGAATACATGGACGATTTAAAAACATTTATCCCTTTTAGCGACGAACAGAACCTCCGAAACAATATCTCTAGTAATTCTTAACATATTCAGAGCATAGAATATTGGTAATAGATAGTTACCCATCAACCCATAGATTTTGTAAACCGCTTGGTTCCTATGAAGCTACCCGTCGGGAAGACAGATAGTCTACTATTATCTATATTTAATAACTTCGTCCTAGAACTACAGGGAACTACCAGCTAGCATCGTAACTATATAAACTAATACAAACTATACGTACACGGAAAAGTTAGCAGGATGTCGTTTTAAGTCCTTATCTTTAATTTATTGGTTAATTTCAATGGAGTGCCATGGATGCAATTAGCGATTTACTCATCTTGTTCTTTAACGTCTTAATTCTTTTTGTTGATATACATCTTGTAAAATATTTTGGATGAGTTAACATTTAAATGGTGTTCCCTGACTTATTAAATTATTAACATAATATAGGTACTCCTAAAGGTACTGGCACCATATGTATCCGTCTTCGTCGACTCAAAATTAAATGGCCCACCTATATAACATTGCGCAGGATAGTCGCGGCGGGGGGTTGTGCCTGTCCGAGCATCATTCCTGTGGGATTTTGGGCCCTTTTTACTGAGTCCTTAGCTTAGTCCTGTTTTGATAACTTTGCAGTGCGGTCGCGTGTCGTGTGTTACAAAGTTGCGCACACATCGTCGTGTTGAAACTTACAGTGTTTTTTTTTTATTATAGTTCTATTGTGTATAAGTTCGATGTGTTGTGGATAATCACTGTCATGCCCTGGAATTGTGTTCGCTCTAAAGGCCAGAAGCTACCTGTGGTCAGCTCGCCGATACATCTACTGTTACAGGTCGGTGCATCCATATGTGAGGTTAAAGGCTGTAAAATAGTTATGTATAGTGTATCGTAGTACTAGCCGAGAGGTTGAATATTGAAGGTTTTGTTTGTTATGTAGTTAAATTGTTGTGTTTTCTTTTATTGTATCTACCTTTTTTATGCTTGACCATTAATTCTTTTATGTAAGTATTTTAATTTATAAAAAGTTTTATTTTTATTATTTGTTATTATTTTACTATTAATCGTCAAAATATATTTTTTTAAAACATGACATATTTATTAACTTACTTCGTGTGTGTTTTAATGAGCATAACAAATTATAAAAATTATCCAAAATTGCCAATACTCGGAGAAAAAACAGGCACTCATCTAAACATCATTACATCCTCCATGGTTTAGCTTCTGAAAATAAACAAACATGCCTGAAAGGTACCGATGGCTAACTAGGTACTCCACGGTGAAAATTGACTGCCGCAAGCAAGTCAGCGTTCAGTCCCGAGAAATGTGCGACGGTGAACGCGCGCGATCCATCGCATTGCCGCGCTTTTCACTATAAACAAAATCGAGACTTAAAAATCGAACGATGTGTTTCAATTCACAGAGTAGTTAAATATGAGTAATTTCCGATATAAAATGTAACTATTAGGATGTAAGAAAATGCCGTGGAATTGTTTTTGGGGATACAAGTCACCGCAGCCGGCTTGCAATGTGAGTGGACCCCTGCATCTATTACTGCAGGTATATTGTTTTTTCTAATCTATCGAAACGCTTGATCGCTACACATATTTTAGATATTTACGGTTGATGCTAGAAGCTAATCATAGATCTCGGGATTAATATTTTTTGTCTTTTATTTGAAGTTATGGATTTATTTAATTATTCTCTCATTCTTAACCACGTCTTTACTCTTAAATGGAAGATGCATGTGCATGTTTTATGTAAATTATTTTCTTAGATATTGTATTTTAATAATTTATTCTTCTATATCTTTTAGGAACTCAAGTAAACATATTTTCATTATCTATAGAAATTAATTTAGGTTCATTTTCCGCACAACCTGATAGTTTTGCATTTCTTCGTCATTTAAATTTTAATTCGACACTTTGATACTTCTTGGAATAATAAATACGATACGGGTAAATTTATTTTACACTTGTGTAAATACTCTTTTCGGGTTTTTGTAACGTTGCGCGTCTTTTGAGTATATTTATCTTAGGCTAATGGACTTGTAAAACTAAATAGAGTTTTACGATCAAACAGTTATCCCTGTGTAAACAAGTAACAACATTTAGGTACCTTTATTACTGCTTTTAGCATTATTATGTTAAATGAATCTACTCGTAAGCTAGCCGTATGCAGAAGCTTGTGACATTGAATCAAATAATATACCTACATACAGTATAAAACCATCCTTAGATATAAAAATTTAATCGCAGTGGAACGATTTCTCACGGAACGTAAACTGCAATCATAATAATAAAAGATAATTGGCAAGGACTGGAAACTGCGTCATCGTTCATCACGGACATTTGCTACTTAATCCATGTATACTGCTTCTGTTGCCACATAGAGTCAATCGTGAAAATACAACATACTTATTCAGTCAATTAATCTGCTTGTGACAGTCCACTGCTAAACGTACTTATAAAGGTAGTAAGTTCATTATTTACGAGTTTAATACTACATTTCAAATTCTACATTAGTTATTTATTAATACAAAATAAACAATTGCAATTCAATTTGAATTATGAATGTAGACATAAAGGTTTGTGAATGGCACTCGACACGGAGCCATCACATAGTAATCGTCTCATTGTGGTCTTATAAGGCGTGTAGCTTAGTACATACAAAGTGTCATCGCATTAGAACCAATTCTATGCATGACTGTTTATTATGCAAACATTATAGTGGATCCTATATAGTAGTAATAAAGACTTATGGAGTGCCTTGACTAAGCTAACGGTGGAATGCTAATAAAGGCATGTCACCAATAGACCTAGTTTATTTAGGCCACTTCCTATGTTGTGAAACTTAGTACTACAATACAGTTAATTTAATATAAATGTAGGTAAAAAGTTTTTGAAGCACCTATAACCACCGAGTTTGTATGAGTCTATGAAGCGTAGGTAGTTCTCAGGATTGGGGCTTTCTCTATATATGGAAACGGGAACGGATGTGTACTATGTGTATGTATGTAAAAAGTATAATCGAAAATTTCCTCCGTGAAGAAATGGCTTAATAGCTTGGCATATTCAATTATTTTGGTGATAAAAGTCACACTATAATGACGTTGAACGTTAACTATGTAATTACATCATGCTCATAATATAAAAAGCCAATTACTGATAAGAAGTCTTATTGCATATAAAACATAAGTTATTTCATTAAACTAGCTGCCTTTCTTCCCAGTATGTCCTAGAACGCGACTAAGGGACTAGGTTTTAAAGTGTTAGACGATGGTCTAGCAATATGTCACCAATTTTCCTTATTAATACCATCACGAACAAGATACTAATGCTAATAGGATATAGGATGACCATCTACATCGTATTTCAATAATTTTATACCAAGTTAACCTAAACCACGCGCATAAGAATAAAAATAATAATACAATCAAGTTCACTGTCACATATCTTTCGGTTTCGAGCGTAGGAACACACATTAAAATAAAATGTACCGTTAAAGGGCAACGGAGACGATGCAGTTGGAATTGCCTATGTTCACTAGAAATGTTCGGAAATATTCAAAACATTTACTTGCATTACCAAACCGGTAAATGTTCTCACTCTAAACTTTTTAGAGAACGTAGTAGCGTATGCGGTTGAGCTCCTAAAACGCTTGAGGTAAACCAAAAACCCAGTGTTCGTGATTCTTCAATTTAAGCTTGTCGATATTTAAAATCGGAAAGGAAAGGGTTAGGATTATGGTTTACCGACGACTACGCAACGTTTTAATAAGTCATGCAAGGGTGCAATGTACATTGTGATGCTTTCTTTTCTTGGATCCTTTGAACACAACCATTGTTATAAAACATTAATTATATAATTAATTAGTCTGTACGCAGTAGACGAAGTATATTTATATATATATATATATATAAATCTATTCATTCGTTAAGTTGTTACTTTATGCTAACTTTAAATATATAATATTAAAAAAGGTATTTTATTACAAACATACACAACAAGCATCTACAATTCCCAAACGAATACTACTTGGTTAAGATAGAAGACTTCATAAATCAGTAAGCGTCTGTCTTTCCATCGCCTTTTTACGACCATAATCATCTCATAGAACACAACAATAATGCCACTTACGACATGCCGAACGGAAATGCAGCTGTTTAGATTCTATTAGTTCACATCTCTTAGTAGCGTACCTAAATTGTCTAACGCTAGAGCAAGGACACATACATCGATTACTATTCCAGGAATAGTAGTAGTAGTTTATACAATCACATAAATAGTGTTGTACATACGAACGTACGGGTATCCTTGTTACAAATTGAATACAAACCGATTTATTTTCCCGTCCTAAGCGCACTCCGATTCATAAATTACAAGTACCTTTGTAACGTGCGGCCATTAGCTTAAATTGTGCTCTGTTCGAATGCTGTGGAGCTTGCCTTTATTGAGTCCGAGTGGCCAACATGTGTGTGCGTGGTGACTCTTTGTGCTCCTCTATCCATTCATGACTTTATCTCGGTCGTGGGTTAATTAGCTACGTGTACAGGGTGCTGTATTGAACAACGATTTCTTGAAGCGGTGTCTTTGCTCACTTAGGCTTTTAATTTATGTACTAGCGGCATCTTTGAATTGGGAGCGGGTTTAAAATATTTGTAATTAGACATTGTAGGTTAAAGGTTAACTCATTGCAGTTAAGAGTTACGCAATTGATAATCATAATTGTTTTTTTGTCGTCATTCTTTTCACTGTAACTAAAATCCATGAAAGGCAAAAAATAGAAAGCTGAATATAGAGAAACCTTTAAATCTTATAATTATTTATTAGATAAAAATTACCAATAAGATACAACATACAATTTACCAAACAACATTATTGTAAATCATTCCGAAACAAACAGGGATTTAAGTAAGAAAGTCAGAGATTACCTGATCTCGTAACATCTTACCGCATATTTGTTAATCTAAGGCCTCTCGAAGCCCTTTATCATCCTAATTAGTCCGCAACAAATGGCTTACTAGAGGACATCGCTTAATAAAACCGCCTCTATTTCATCTAAGCATTGTGTTTTTGTCTTCGTTAATTTACTACTCCTCTGGATAACGTACATAATACGTTCTTAGTAGACTTGTTGTTACCGAATGTTACTTATTCATACGAAGTGAAAACTTTCGTTACGGGTGTTTTCATCCAAATCAAAATACAACACGAAAGCATTAAATTTAATATAGAATTTCAATAATAGAGCTGTTTCTCGGCATTAAAGTTCCATAGTCTCTAGTGTTCAAAGAAACGAGCCAAACGATTGATCTACATCAGTAACCAAGTCCCTGTTCACACATAAACCCAAATCTATGTTACGAAATGTTCTATTTTTCTTTAATGTTTCGATGCGACAGTGATTTGTATTGCTCTATTATTGTACAGTTCCGCTACAACGAACAGAGGTTGAGTTTCATTATTTTACTCAACCGGAAATTAATTGCATAATCAAGCTTTTATTATTTCCAAATTCTTTCCTTTTTTTAGTACAATAAGCACCATTTAACACACACAATTACATATGCTGTATGACACCGATATTAAACCTGATATTGGATTTAATTCAGTCCCCGATCGGATTAAAAGACGTGAAAGTGTATGTATGTATCTATTCCTTAACCATAGATAGGACAGGTTCTATAAACTATTTCTCACAAGATCCTTTGAAGTCGTGTGAAGGATCCAATGCCGTACTCCTTGCATTGAGGCCACTCGCTGGAATAAACTGGATGATTTATAACACATTCCAAAGGAGAATTAAGTCGATAAGAAGGGATAAAAGCTCACAATGTCCGCTATATAATATAAGACTTACATTACAAAACACTCTTTCCATTAATCATTTACAAAATGACCAGTAAATTTTGATCTTTTTCACGTATGTTGACTAGGCTTTCCTAGATACCAGTAAAAGTATGACATCATTATTCATACATTATCAAATTTATTTTGGTGATTATGAAAGTCTATGACGTATGTCTAAAATTATACTACATATTTCATACTATATGATATCTGTTTTATCCTTTCTGAAGTCACAGATATAAGAATACTCTGAAGTTAAATATAAAAACAATCTTTGTGTGATTTGTTTCATAGGGTACGATATTTATGTTTCTTGTATTCTCTTTGGATATAAAGTAAGAAGGATATTTTAGAAATTAATATGAATTTCAACACATCACCGTGAACATATGACCGTGGTAAAGTCGTGTGTGAGGAAACCTTTCTATTGTTTTAGGTAGATAAAACCTAACCTATCACGTTGGACGCCCATTTCTATGGTCACTCAAGACTATTCTTAAAGGGACTACAGTCGTGACGCTTTTGCATGCACTATCATGCATTTATATTAAAATGTATCTAATATGATGTGTTTTGCTTAGTGCTTCCTTTTCAGGTTTCAAAATAAAGTAATCCCGGAATAAGGTGGGTATTGAATACTAACAGGAAAGTTTCAAATTTTCTTTATTCTTCAATGTTCAAGATACAGGAAACATAGTGTCAGGGCTTGTTGTAGAAATTATAAAGAAAAGCTTGCTGCTTGTGTAACCATAATGTCTTTGATGCGTTAAACAGAAGCGACTTGAATTATGATGATATAGCATCACATCTGAAATAACACTGATATTCATAAATTGCCCTACCATTGGGCAACAAGTGATCTGCAGATGGATTTTAAGTGCTAAAGCCGATTAGATACATTTGAACAAAGATCGTTCATGTGAGTAAGGTTCGCTCACTAACTTTGCTAAAATCTGATCAGCATGCTTAACATCTGGTTTGTGTAAAAAATTTCACGCTTCGGAAACCACGGCAGCTGTGTAGTGTTTCGGGAGAGGAGATTAATATGTGTACTTATTGCTCATATGCTGCCCTTTTGAGAGTCCGTTGACACTTCACAATAGAGAACTTCAAGTGCGCTGCGGTTCCCCCATGCCTCATCAATCATACGGGTGTGAAAGGTAATAAAATTATTTTTAAAAGCAACTTAAAATTACAAAGAAGCCTACCCCTGCCACATGGTTTAAGTGAAGTTCAAAAAAAAACAGCAAAAATATTTACGAAGGTACTTAGTACAAATTAAAGGGAGGGAGGATCGAACAGAGCGAATAAAAGCTTATGTCACGGTGGTTTCATTTATTTATTTTCTGTAAACATGAATTATTGTTCGGTTACAATCAGGCAGCAAATACCAAAAAAAACATAACAAATCGTTCAGTTTATTTCATAGCCATCGTCGGTACAAAGGTTCGGTAGACGTTAATATTCCACATTTACAATTTCTTTTTTGTTGTTCGGATAATTTATCTAATTTGAAGTTAATTAAGTTCCTTGAACCGTTTACCGTATTGTTATTCAACCCTGTAGGTGAACGGAAAATAGAAAAAAGCTGCGTGTTCGGTATTAGGGAATTACGGTCAGTGGAAGCACAGATAATATAATACTTGTGGAAGACATTCTGGACGAGAACGCGGGTGGTCTTCGTCCAGTGATTAACCTAATCGATAACTTCGACTCTGTTGTCAATAATTAGACTTAAAATTTTAGTTCAAATGCCCCTTATTTCTTCCTGTGTTCACACGGCATTCAGTAGCCATCCATCTTGCTCCTGTTTTTTCTCAAAAGGTGTTCATTGTTCTGGTAAACTGGAACGTGATTTTGAACTGGTAAACAAGATAATGTTTCGTGGTATTTCGGAAGGGCGTCTACTGAATATGACCTTCCAAATTAGTTAAACTCGGCCATAAAAATGTGCGAATAGAATGACGTGACGCACAAAAGTTCTTTGTTCCTTATTATTGACGGACGAAGTAATTAGCGCAAACTATTTTAATAGTCAAAAATATACCGGGTGGTGACGAGTGATTGATACTGAGGAAATCTAACGTCAACTTTTAATGAAGCGAACCAAAGAGGTAGAAAGATTCAGGAATAAAAATCGTCGAGTCATATTTTCTAAAAAATGCCTGATATTGTATAAAATTATATTAAGAGTGATACTTATTCATTCATGCACTTTAATCCCCTTTAGGGTGAACAGACCCTCGGAGATGTAAGTGGGAAAACTACTGTAATACGTGTAAAATTCGAAACAGGAACTTGTACACTGAGAAAGAATACTTACTCGTATGTTACTGAGGATGAAAAGACTTAAGTTGATAGGTGCCTCGCCCTTACCCTTCCATCTCGTAGCCGTTGAAGTAACGTGACGTTATTGGTAATTAAGTTGTCAGTGAGGTCATCATGTAAAATGTTTCAGCTGTTCTTTCTAAAGTTCTCGAGACGTTGGAGATCTCAGAACTCATAAAACGCTCTCCTTATGGTACGTATTTTATATTAAGATTAGAGACATGACTTTTTGGTATTAAGCATTCGCCAGTCACAGTGGGTACTGCCTTCATTGTTCTCCATTTTAGGTTTTGAATTTAAAAGTGAGACACACGAAATCGCCGCAATAATTACGATCCTTTACAGCGCTTGCTCTATATTAGTCCTTGTAGATTGCGCAAGATATTTACAATGTGTGTTTTGTTCTGCTTAGCGTGGTAGCTCGCATATTTATACACCTAGGCAAGTAAACAACGTCCAACACAAAGAGAGGCTGACAGCTTTGACTTGACGTCATCGTTAAACAGAGCTCTTTGAAATTTGCAGATAGTATAATGTGAGAATTTGTACCTCACATTTGCATGACAATGTCATTGTCTAATAAAAGTAATTTAAATAATGTTACTTATTCCAACTTCTGTTTCCCGATAAGCTAGTATAATGTAAAATTTCAACATTAGTCATTATATTCCTAACGAGTGAGTCGAGTTTTTGTGTCGTGAGTATAATTATGAATGCTTTAATGGGAAAGGTTAAGTTACATTTCACCATAGAACTTTAAATTCGTCCACTTTCTAGTCCGTATCATTTAATAGGAATCGTAATATTTCATATTCATAGCTCGTTATTAGATTTGAATGTCTGTCATTGTATCCCTATGCATTGTGTACTGTAAATAGGTTCTTCGTGATTGTATCAGTCATTCATGGTCCTTGGTATCACGTCTAACCCGTATTTAGATAATTTTATAAATGTTTGGCGTGATATTTAACGAAGATAAATTGACGTTTTATTAAATCACGTCTGCTCATCTAGATTTATCAATTTCATTACAATTTGTTACAGTCTAGTTCTCCATTGTTTAAATGTGGACTTATCTGTATTCTCGTACAAAATAAATAGTTTATTCTATTTCTCGTTTGAGTTATCTTGATAGCTTCAGATACAGACATTATTATGAGCTCTTTGTCAACCAAGTACTTGTCTCTTCGCGTGTCACGTACTTATTTCGTAACTTTAATAACTAAATAATGTGCTTGAGTACGAGTTGACATTTACTTTTAAGATCGATGTTATTAAAGATGATTCTGTATGGCGGTCGGAGTAAAGTGCCGTAATTACCGCATGCATAACCGGGGTCACGTTATTGCCTACGGTTAGGTTCACTTTATTGTGATAGATTTTATGATGCTAGGTGATTCAACGAGATGCAAGGGTAATTTAAATCCATTTGAACATTTGAAGTTCTAACTAAGTAAATTGTTAAAGACTACTTTATTATACAATTCAGTAAAATATACTGTATGAATTAAACACATCTTATAAATACGAATAACTTATTGTTGAAGTAATTGAAACCAATAATTTCCTAAAGTCACCGTTAGCAAAATTTTTGGGTGTCGTTTTATAACTGAATATATATTCTTGGATCAGTTCCTTGTATGACTTTTCCATCTCATGTTTTAAGCATCCGCATCTTTATGTTGTCTCAACAAATATCAGGCACATCTAGTGAAAATGAGTTATAACTATTTATAGGAACAAATTCAATTTACTTCATTCGCCGCTTGGGTGGTCTCTTAAAGTACCAATAAAATTGAAGATATGTTCCATAAGTGTTATAAAGTAATAAAATAATACTCTAGTGTTCTTCCCGTTATGGCATACTTCTTATTGCAGTATTGAATCATATACGTACCTATCTATTTATAGTCATGTAGTAGTCTGGGAAATAAATAGAATAACTAGCTCCCGTTCCTCTTGATTTATCTTAGACTAAGCCTTCTAGCTTATTGTAGAGGGCGACTAAGGGTAAAATAAATAAATTACACGTATTGCATTTATCGTCACAATACTGATACCAATACTATAAATGACCAAGAATATTATTTTTTTTCAAGATTAAAATTAAGATTAAGCGACGTGGCTATAAGTATCATTCTTATATTTTCACGTCTGGTCACTTACCATAAAGCCTTTCGTGCCAGAGGTTCCCCCATATTATTTTAATGGATGAAGCGCTGCTAAAATGATCAAGTGGTGATTCCCCTCACCCCATCACTACCAATCAAGGTAAACGCTCCGCTGGTAACTCGATAATTTGCCTTTATTCGCCGCATCATCAGGAACGCAATATTTGTGCGGGTCACTATTCTATCGTGACAAGTTTTTAGTCATACATTTATACCTGAACGTCATCCTATAGAGGGGTAGGCAGAGATCGGATCCCCATTTTAACGATGCTGGCAAACAACTATTGCTTAATTGATATTTATACCTTCTTATACAGACTCTCACATTTTTATCTATGACAGAAAATATTGTATGTATTCAGTAAGATATACTATGTCAGATAGGTAATACATTGAAAAATAGTGCTGAATAAAGAAGTACTTATAACTGTCATCTATTTGTGTGAATACCTACTTCTCTGTAATCGTGGACTTCAGTAATGACCGACTCCAAACCTGATAAATAATTTCCAATCAATTTATTTAGTATAATTGAGCAATAACTTAATAGGACAGGTTTACAGAATACAAAGCTATCCTTGTGATCTGTCAATGTTAGAATAGCATTCATCAAGATTCTTGAGTTAACAAAGTATGTCTTTAACTAGAAATACTCAACTATGTCTCAAAGACTGTTTGTTATCTTGTAGCTAATGAATGATGTTGTAAATATAATTATATATATGCACACAGACACCGATGCTCATAATTCACACTAGGGTGAACATAATAAAAATTTAAGAAATTTGATAGATGATTTCGGACTCTATCACCAAAACTACCTCTTATTCCTATATCAACTCTTACGACACTGGGCAATGGGGAAAAAATCCCTGAGCCTGGGTTTCTTGTTAGTTCCTTCGAGCTAGGACTTCCGAAGAAACGTTAGTGTCATAGTTGGAATACAACCAGTGTCAGTTATAAATATAACTCGACGGTTAATGATTGTACAATTACTGTACTTATATTAAAAAAAAATATTTCGTATTTTGACAAGCTGTAAAATAAGGCATCTTAAACGTTCTATAGAAGGTATAGCTCTATATAGAACCTTATAAATGACAAAACAATTTAAGTGAATTAATTTCTTCTTACCATACTCAATAGACTGAAACGATAGGTACAAGGTAGAAACATAGTCCATATGTTATCGAGGTCACACATTGCTATTCGGTTTAAATGCTCTTTTACATGCTGTTGATCTTATCGTAAACAAATAAAAATAGTTTGTTTTAAATGCGGGACATATAACAACAACCGTTAGAAAATTACACAATTGCAACTACCATGGTATAAGCAAACATATACGTTTAATATACGTTTTAAGATTGTGAAACTTATTATTAATATATATCAATTACTTTTTACTAGAAGAAATAAAATGTAACGTGTGTGTTTGTTAAAAAAAAATTCGCATTCATTGTAAAACTAGTAACTTTAAATAAAAAAGTCTACCTAAAGTCAGGTTTTCCATTACCCTATATTGCACCGTATCGTTTAATCAAAGTGTATGAGTTCCTAATCGAATTTATTACTCGTCCATTTTGATTCGGCTGCTTCCGTGACTTTTGGCTATTTGAAACTTTTAACCGATTCTTAGGGGAAATGTGTTAACCCAATGCATGCCGCGAGGGACCTAACGAGAAGGCATGGGGCGGATCAAATATCATCATCAGTTAAAACATAGGGGTTTTAGTGTAATTAGTTTTTTGTATTTGGATGTTTCTGTCTCGACTTAGCGAACACACCTTTCTATACTTTGGCAAAGTAAAATTGATTGAATAGGCTTTTCTCTCAAATAGGATAAGGTAAGGAAAGCTATATCCAGGGGATAAACACATAGAAAACCCTTCCTGTTTAATTAAATTATACAATATGGTAAACAAATTTATATTAACCACACAACACCCCAAAAAAATTCCCCTCAATTTACACAGTAAAACATAAATAATATTGATGTTCATAATTAATACGCTGCGGGCTATCTCAGGGGTTAACTGACGTACAATCGTCAGTTATTGGGTTAAATTAAGGAATAGAGAAAAATATAGTATGTCTCATAAATACGTTTATCCATATTTCGATGATCAATGTAAATATTAGGGTTTTTAGATGTATTTTAGTACAAGCATGTGTACTATGTAATATAATGAATATCTTGTGAAACAAAAGCTAATCCCGAGCTAAAATGATGTTAAATTGAATTGAAGAAACCACAATAGAAATGTTGATATATGTAGTTAAATTAATTCTACTAGACATCACTTTTAGCAACGATTTCTGTTATCGCATAATTATAATTATCATTTCCTATAAAATAGAAAATACATATAGAATAATTAAAATTTTACTATTCAATTAAACTAGAGATAGATTCTGTATCTAGACTTAACTACTACTAGTTTACATTATAGTGATCGTAGGTAGATAACTTTAAAGACCTACTAGCAACTAAATTCCATGTTCTAAGTATTTTCCTAAGCCCTTATGTACGAGGTTGTCCGAGAGAATTAATGCATGTTTCTTCGCCAATACCTCGTTCCACACTGTTGCACACTCTGATAGTTATCGGATCAGAAATTGTATTTTGCGTTAAGTCCCCGCAACCTAGTCTAATATTTCGATAGCTATTTCAATAAATTATGTTGTTCTCGAGCAAACACAAAACAAGATCCTGACCAAGTCGACCGCTATTGCTATGTTCTGAAGTTTACTCTAAATTCTAGCTGCGACGGTACGTGAAACAATTCCAGTTTGGAATCACACTATGTGTACACACTCATAAAGAACGCTGGGTTTCTAAACATGCCATATAAGTAAGCTTAAATGAAATAACGAAGGGAGGAAGTCACGTAATTCCGGTATGGCTGCTGCTGAACCAAAAAACCTAAATGCCATCTGTCGGTACACGTATTGAGTTTTAAAATAATTCAGCCCACGTATTAGAATTTCAAATTTACATTGATAGTGTGCGCGTCATATTCCGTTAAAACGTGTAGAGGAGCCTCATTTGAGCTTTTGAAGCTTAAACGTGAAGAATGGCATCCTGTCAAATATAAGGCTGTTATGACAGGAGCATTATTTTTTTAGACGTTAAAATATGACCATCCCGAGACTTGGAAATGAGCGATAGTCATTCTCAACTTGGTTTTTTATTACAAAGGAATATCGAATGCATCCAATATTGATTTTGTTTTTTAATGACTAATGAATTATTAAGGGTATATTCTTACCTCTCTTTTTATTTTAATGAGATTTTTGTAATTTTATGTATATTTCATATTTTATAGATTTTGTAGCCTACCTACATATAAACACAGAGAATCAACAATGCAATACAAAGAGAATTGACTCGGAACTTGCAACGTAACATCTTGACCATCCCATCCCCTTTTGGATTTGATTCGAACTCGACACTTAACGTCAATGGAGTTCTGAGAAGTAGGGTCGTATTTATTCCCTTTTATCTATTTGTGTTTCTCTATAAAATATTGTGCCTTACTTGTATGTTGGTCAGCTTAGAACGGTTTCAAATTATTTTTAAAGAAATCTACTTGATAGTACTCGATATAAAAAGATTTATAGGAAAAAGTATTTTAAAATATAAATATTATTCAAAATAACAATAAATTTTACGGTAATAACTCCAAAAGGGATCAAAAGACATGCGGATAAGTATGTAATCAATATTTTTGTTAACATTAACAATTCTATAATTGTAATTATACTTTATTTTAACTATCTTGAACTCATTAAATTACATAATTATATGAGTACATATCTATTATAATTTAAGTTACAACGATGCAACTTTGCTTCAACCTAAAATTGTCAGTAAATGTATCTGCAGTATACCTACAATAAAAGCTTAAACCATAAATCCACCCGTGCGTTAAATATAAAGTTTCAAATTGGATCTATTCAGAAATACTCTTTGTTCGCTTATTGTCAGTTTTTTTGTTGCTTTTTGGCACGGGCGGCTGTAAGGGCAGAGGCAGGTGCCCAAGAATGTAAAGCGCCATAATGTGTCTGTAATAATAACCCACATTTATTTTCGGCAGCGTACGTAGCTTCTAACACAGCTGGCCCTTTAAATGAGGTGTAAGTTCTCGTATTGACGATTGAATCTCGCAACGGACTTTGTTGAGTGTAGGTAGAGATATTTTTATCCGGTTCATAAACGGTAACCGCGTTCTCGAGAAGTTTAGTGCGTAAAAGG
Source organism: Leucoptera coffeella (assembly GCA_030578115.1). Classification (NCBI taxonomy): domain Eukaryota; kingdom Metazoa; phylum Arthropoda; class Insecta; order Lepidoptera; family Lyonetiidae; genus Leucoptera; species Leucoptera coffeella. Next base: position 38,617 of record JAMBLF010000421.1, read on the forward strand.
AAAATACATAAATCTTTTCATCACTTATAATGATTTTTATCGTGTATTTGGTAATCGTTTTTATTGTGATGTTGTTGAATGAATGATAATAAAAAATATGTGATTGTAAGTAAACTATATTGTTAATCGATAAACATCGATCACCATATCAAGTGCATTTTTGAACAATTCCTGTTGTGGCATCCGTCTTACTTTTAAGCCAGACGTACATTAGAGATAAGATTCAGAGTGATTTATTTCGGTAGCAGACAATATTCATGTGGCGCCAAACCCATTTTTTGCACGATGAACACGGCAATACAAATTAGGTCAATTTTTCGTATCTGGTATCTGTGATCTCTTTATACCCCTATAGAGCAACGGACTTCACGTGTTTACAACAATAACGTAATAAAGGCAACACTAACTTATGAACTTTCTTTAAACATTCCTGATTTACAAAACCATAATTACAAAAGTTTATGTTCCGTAATAATTAGGTCATTATATCATTGTTCATTCACCTGAACTTTCGACCACATAAAGGTATAATTTCTATTTGATTACGTAACCCGATAACACTTATTATAAAAAGTCTTCTCAAATTAAATCATCTTAGCCCACAATTAACCTACGATTTGAAATCCTTGACTGACTATTAGTTCTACTCGGCCTATCCTCATAATGGCGGCTCGAGTAAATTCCTGCAACTTCCGCCGCAAACAGGAACACAATATAATCCTAACGAGATCTAATTGTGTATGGCCGCTGCCAGTTTCAATTTGCGAGAGCGGTGTTAAATATGTCACGGCTCAAGCCAGATACTGATCATCAACTAAGCAGCGTTATTGAATGCAAATGCACTAGATAAATGATAATGCACTAAGCGCTATGGGAGTGCTCTGCGCGACTGGCTAATTATTTACTCAGGCATTGTCCTGTCGCGTTGTGCATGACTTAGTGGAGAAATTCCTGGCTCTGTCATGCGGTTTTATGGCTTTATGACACGGCCTAGATTTGCTGAGCCTATCCTGTTACACGATTTAGTATGCGGAATATGTTACATAGGGTGTTAAGCACGAATTATACAGACTACAACATTTAGATAGAGTTGCAAGTATTGTTTTCATGCAGAATACATAACAACTAGATAGGAAAGTTTAAAATAGCTTACGTGGCGCATCAAGTGCACAAAATAAGAGCAAGCTTAAATTGCTATGTTTAGTTTGCGTGTAAACCTCCCAGCTTGATTTTTGCCCCCATTGTTAATAGAAAACGGGGCTGGGTGCTTTGAGGTGGTTTGCATGGAGTGGGCCATTCTTCTTGTGGTCGTGCGCGTCATAAATACCAGGTATCAGCCCGAGGCGCAGCGGACAATAGCGGCGCTATTTGACATGCCCACGTGGAAACCCGTGGTTGCTGGCATGCTGATAGCCCACGGCTATTTGATGATGAGTTTGGCGGTGCTCGCTAAACATAGTTGTATGAGTGCAAAGCTGTACAATGTGACAAGGATGCTCTACTTGAGACGTACAAACATAATTTAAACTACCTCAGTGCGGGAGATGCATTGTTATAAGAGGAATATTGCTTTCGCTCTGTATTAACGCTTGCCTAGTTTACATAATGATGAAAATAAAGTTTACACAAAGTTTTCTTGTAACTAAATATAGAAATTAAGTTAGCCATATAATCCTTTAGACCCATTAAAACGTAGCTTCTAATGTGGTCAAGTTCATATTGGATTACCATTATCTTTTATAAAATTTCTTTCCGAACTTTCTATTTGTCTTTAACTTGTCATGATTATAGTAAAGAAATTTACGACATATTGAATTGACGTATAGCTCATTCCTACGTCACAAGAAAGCTTTGTTACAAGAATTAGTTCGTAATGAACATCTTTTGTTTTACAGAAAGAGGGCGTTCCACAATCCCACGCTTTTCGGAGCAAGTCGTTTCGGAAACCACGGCCCTGTCACTGGTGTCATCAGCCTGTCACTCAAGGATCTATTTGCAGAGGTATATAAAAGACAACTTTCTAATTTTTTTTTATATAATTTAATAACATATTTTTAAAAAGTTCCTTTCATCCTTTTTTCAATAGGGTACGGGCTTACAAGCTTAAATCGATTAGAATGTATCATGACAAGGAATGTTTCTTGAAATCTGCACTACAACTTATATGCCAATCGTGGCTTAGTGTCCGGAGGTTTTATGTACAACTGCGAGGACTAAGCAGACGTGTTGTTTATTTATAAGACGTTCTGCACTCAGAAAAGAGCTACTCTAAACAATACATCATTTTGCGATAAAATATTACTTTGTGAGAGACGTGTTTTTCTTGTGCACGTCTTGCAGTATTTCTTTGTTATAAAGTTGGCATTTTACAATAAGAACTTATATCTCATTTCAGAATCTACTTATATCGTATACCTATTTGGAAATATTTAAAGTATAAACCTTCGTATGAAGTTACGGTTAAGCAACAGTTGTTATGAAAATGACATATAAGTGTGAATGAAGATAAGAATGTACATACCTGCCTACTTATTACAATGCCGTGCGACGTAAGCTTATGAATATTTGTTACCTCAAGCTAAGATGAATGTTCAGTATACAGAGAATAGCATTGAATAACATTAGATTCGTGGCTCAGGAGTATTTTGCAGAATAGGCGATTGCGGAGGGTCATTGGCTTTAAGTTAGCGCAAATCTACATAAAACATTCATATGGTTGCCTGCTCATGCTTGCGATAGTGACATTGTATTACTACTGGAAATTTAGAGGTACTATTATGCTTTTAGTTTGTCTTTTTTGGTGGATGCAATACTTACTGTATTATTTCTTGAAATATATCATTATTCAAATATTTTTGGTAACTGAAAAATTAAGTAAGATTATAAAATAAGCTCATGAAAGTAAGGTTTAGAACCTACAGAATTTTTATTGGAAAACATCGTACGATGATGGTGGAATATACACTCTTTCGGTACCATTACTTTAATTGAATAAAAGTAAATCAGATACAATGAATTGGTCCGGAATCAATTACCTTATAAAGAAAGAAAATTTAATAAGTTTTTCAATTTGTTTCACGTCGTTAAAGGATACACCAATAAATTAATAACAAAAAAAAAAACCTAAATTATCTCGTTGTACCTTTGTCTAAATTAACGATAGTGTAGGAATTTCGACACGCCGAAAAGTGTGTCTTAGATAGTGAAAAACTAGGGACAACTGATAGGAGAATATTTATTGCATAATTACGACATGTCTGTGAGGAAACTTCACCAAACATGGCCTCATTATGACATACTCCTCTAGGTTAGTTTCGATATAACACAAGATCTTAGCAGGGAAGATAAGAGACATAAATTATACACAGCTAATTCTTTGTGTGTCTTTCGTTGTAAAAATATATTTTAGTACTGGCCGTAAGTAACAAACATTCTTATTGACTACTTTATTTAAATTATTGTGCCGTTTAATACCTTAGTCATCTTTGCGATTATAAATTTTGTGTTGCACGCTCTCTCAAAATGTTTTATTTAAATAATGCTCTATCAACAAGTAGGTATATTAATATTGACACTTGCTAGCTCGTCTAATCTGGTTATGTTATTATCGTAATGCATTTTTATATACATACATTCTTAAATTTCTTTCGGGGTGGACAGAACCTCTGAGATATAACATCTCCTATGTCACTCCTATTTCAGCTTCAATATTAGGGTTTCGTTGTCATAATGGAACATTAGTTACAGCTTGCTAGTTCATCGCCCAAAAGATTCCATTGAACCCTAGTCCCGTAGTCAGTTCCATAACGTGCCGGGAAAAACGGCAGCTAGTTAGCATTCTTTTTACGTCCCAGCTAACACGGGACAAATATTTTGTTTGTTAAATTTAATTAATGCATTTTTAAATAAATAATTATTATTTCTGTTTTCAGTATGCAAATATGTCTGCCACGCCGCATGTGAAAATAAGGTACGTTTAATTCGCATTCATATTACTTTAAATATTATAGTACATACGATGATCTCTGCCTAACCCTCGTTGAGTAAACGGGCGTGATAATACAATTTGGGTAGGTATATGAATTAAACGTAGAAATTATATTAAGCTATGTAAGTATACCTTTACGTAAACATTATTACTTATTCACTTGGAAATAAATAATTATTGGTCATACCACTGAACTGGTATTTACTTGATCGCACGTAATGTTTGTCGGTAGATATAATAGATCAGTAGACGGTAATTTATAATCTACGCGTAACTAATTGCTTGGAAAATATCAAAACATTACATATTTATTGCACACAAGATACTCAGTGTTTTGCAAATAATTAGCGGCATCTGTGATCTAACTTTATAATCAGATTGCGTAAGCGCTTGATCTAACCGCAGAGCTTTATCCTTAGACTGAAAAAATAAGTGTTATTTTTTACGATAGATGGCGTGTCATATCGATTTAATGTGATACAGGCCCTCACAATATATACTGTATAAAGAGATATTATTTACTATTATTTGTTTTATCTCCAGTTCCATAATTTATCTACACATCCTAATAGATTTCAGCTGCATATCATCTATTCAACTGTCTTATTAGATAATCCGCATCAAAGACTTAATCATTGAATCGATCTCTACATTTCCAGGCATCTTAACTTTCTTCGCATACCACTTGTTAATAACAAATAGTAAACTATTAGATGTAAATCTAGAGACATGACTAATGTTTAATCAGAAACAGTACGACAAGCACAAATTTAATAATAACAATTGCGATCTGTGCTTAGATTATTTACAAAAGGTTACGCATACAAAAGACAAGCAGAAGCTTAGCTTCCGCGTACCACCACTTTGTAGTAGTAAACAAACAGTAATAGCACAAAGCCATGAGATGAGTTCCAACGAATTGAATGACTCTCTTTAGTTGATATAGATCTGCAGTCGTCAGTCACGAATTAAATTGGATATTTGCTTTGAAACAAATATGGTTCCTACTTTGCTATTCCATCCATGTTTAAGATACATATGTCCTGTTTACTACCAACACAGAATTAGTAACTTCGTTGTTGTGGAGATGGATTCCCTGCAAGGGTTAATAATCTTAAAAGTCTTTTATTTGTGTTTTTGTTTACCACCAAATGGATGTCTTAGCTAATATCCTTCCAGACTCTGAGATTTGATAAATTACTATATTTCCTTAAACTTTGCTTTATTTCATTAAATGACCGTTCCTCGACGTAACAGTTTAGGAGTCAATGCATTTCACAGATATTACTTATCGTGACACGATTTTCTCATGATTCCTTCACTTAATTGACTTAACGTAATATGCAACAACATAGTCTGTCCTTCTATCCAAGTGAATATTTCAGACGATGTAATGGTCTATTGTACTATAGCCGTCTAGCAAAATTAGTATCACTAGAAAATGTTTGATTTTGAAAAAAATAAAATCATTGGACTATAAATATAAATTTTTCAGAACTTACTGATCAACTCAAATAATCTTTATAACGACATATAAGAAGCCTATCTATAATTTGAACCTAATCATTAGCAGTTATTTACTCTGAGCTACTTGAATGAATTTATCCTGTTACTATTATAGATCGTTACTTACGCAGGAGATTATCAAGTGCATTAATTTCGTTCATTACCCTGCATCCGGCACGTACACTATAGTATTACGTTATCTATGCCTTATAAATAGGAAGGTACTAATTGCAGAACGATTGTGATCGAATGAGATCTCCGCCTGCGGTGGCAGCGGATACGCAGCGCTATCATAGAAGGAAGAACCTGCTTAGGGACCTAGCAAACTCCTACCTTTTCTACCTACTTACCTATTAAATATGGTGCATAATTACTTAATTTTGTACCTGAAGTAGTTTTTAGAAAAGATGTATAGCTAGAAAGGGTGAAGTTAAATGGTTAGTGTAGCTTTGTTTTTCAAACAGTAGAGGTTAAATTCCCTTGCGAGCATTAGGAAATGAATACACTATTTTTTGTTCAGTGCTGTAGTTAAAAAAAGAATAGTCACAATATGCATCTTTTCTACAAACTATTAGAAATCACCGTGAGGAAACCTACTTATTTCTCGGGAAAATAATAGTCAGTATCTTTAAATAGACTCAGTTTACCACCTATCTGCTTAGCCTACTATCTGGTTCACACATCACATAACACGTTCGAGGTGGCTTTAGAATTACTAACTCTGCTAGCAGCGATAAACACTCGGACCTCTGACTACCCCGGAAGGGGTACTGATCATAAAATGTGTAATGTTGTTATGCTAGGAACCTGCTTAGCAGTCCACTCATTCCCTCAGGACGACTTATAACGTGTCCGTGCACCGCTTACAAGAACCCGTTAATTGTAAACACTCCTGACAGGCTCTCAAACCATACTGGGTACTTATACAAAGTAGAGATTAAAACTAAGCATCTATAGGCTTTGAAACGGGTAATGATTTGTTTTAGATTAATACCCAACTATCTTTAGGTTTTGGTATGGTTGTGATTTACGCAGTAGTGGATTCACTCAATAGTTATCATGTGTGTAATCAATACAAAGCGATCAATATTGTTTGTGATTGAATATCTATCGAGTATGATGAACTAACAACGTTTAACCAATCTAATCTTTAAACCAATGCTAGGGGCCAAGCGTAGTAAACGCGGAATGTCCTGTATTAATTATTTATTAGAACTAATCGCAAGGCCCAGGAACAGGCGTGTTCTGCCGGAGGCTGGTCATGTCCTGAGCTCTTGGCTGATGACTTTGAATTTGCAAGGCTAATGAAAATGATTCCTTTACTGCATTCGCCGGGAGAAAGCCACACACTTAACAGTGCGGTAATAATATAGTCAGCTCATATATATCTTGTATCACTCGGCTGACCTGCAATTACCTACGCCCATTTTAGTTAAGCCCACATTTTGAGGTTTATTCTAATTGCATATTAGAATTGTAATTCATAGCTAGAATCGCGTTTCTATTACAGAGCAAATATTCATAAGTTTGAATCTATAATCGAAAGATAGTAATCTTCTCGGCATTAAGACTTGAAATGAAGTGTGAAGTCGCTTCGCCCACCTACATTGAAACTTTTGATTTATGGCCTTAGTTCTCATATTATTCGTAAAAGTTAGTTGAATAATGGTCATACATCTTTATAGGAGTTAATATTGGGTAGGAGTCATTCAATATTAGCGTTGTGAACACTTTGACTCTGCCGATATTTACGGTTACTGCGTCGGGCAGTGTATTGTAATTATTATGCATGTGAGTAAATTATTTAAGTGCTTCTCGGCGCGTTTGACACTCCATACGCGGCGGTGAAGGTATGGCGTCCTTTAATATTATTTTCCGAAAAGTGGTACGTACAAAGGTGTTTGGTAAATCGTACCCCATATGGGCCTTTGTCCCATTACTTTTATGATAATTTGGTCATTTCACCCGGTGCCTGCATGACAGAATGCGGTATGTCGCACCTCTGACAAGACTATCAATCAACTACGAAAATCGACGCCCGCAACACAATGCTGGCTTGTGGTTAACTTTCAACGGATACAATATGAAATTATGTTGCTGCATTCGAAAATATTATCGCAGAAATAGACTTATAACAATCTTGTACAAGTAATCGATAAACTAATATCTATATATGTAATTATCGGTTCCTATTATTAAATTAGTTGGAATATACAACAAAAATAGTATAGAATAGTCCTTTATATATTTTGGAGACAATATACACCTGATTACAATAATACCAAATATACAAGATATACCTATCTTGTGAAAACAACAGCTCTTATTCAAACGGGATCGGGAAATGCAGTACATGCAATCTTTCGAGTGGTGCACTGATTTATTCAAATAAAACCGTTAACGTCCTTTGAAATGTAAATTAAATGGGAGGTCGGCAAAGAGGTTCCGTTCCGCGTGGGAGGGTTGATCCAGCGTTCGCTTCGACATGACTCGGCTTTTTGAATACTTTTCTTTCGCATAACAACTGCTAATAAATAAAAATAAAGTTTTATAATAATTGCATTAACCCAACTAGAAAGGATATGATAAGCTAAAAAGTAACACTTTTGTTAAATAATATGTCTAAATGGATTTTATTTCTCAGTTAATTTTAAATACCTAAAACAATCAGATCGCAAGAAAATTATATCAATGTATGCCCTGTTGTAATTTAACTAAGAGACAATTTGTAACAGTCATACCATTGCAAAGCTGCCATATTATTTGTGTATACATTATACACAAGAAATATATCAGACCTTAATAGAAATATAATTTTCGAATTGATTATATTATTACTGTCTCAACCGTGTTTTCTTGCTTAAGTGTAAAAAGTTCGTAAGTATATAATATGTATGCATGAAACGATGTGAATATTGTTTTTGACACAGTTCGTAATCTGGTTTCCAAATATTAATATTTTTGTTTTCCATATTTACGATTGAGTTACGATACACCTCGCGTTATGGAATCTCTTATTGCGGCCATAATATTCTCATTACTTTTTAACCGGTTTTATGACTCTCTAAGTGAAAAAATGCAACTCTTCAAGATTACAAATTGCTCATTTCTGATATAAAATACGACATCACAGCATATTAAATTAGTTATATCTTTATTTTGTATTAAAATGTTAACGTTTTGAGTGGTCTCGTGTGGTGCATAATATTGCGGTTCACGATTTACATATTAACTTCATGCCAACTATTCGGTTGACTGTTTTCTTTTTTTCAAGCATCACCATCTTCTGTGGTTGGCAAGACACATTATACTCGTGCACTCATTTTTATCACGGATCTCAAAAATATGAAAAGATATTTATTAGAAAAGTTATTTGTAGAGTACAAATAAGTTTCTACATAATTCCGATATTAATTATTATAATCTACAATCTATCATTGAGTTTAAGGTCCACACTTTTGACCTATGAATGTAGCTCTGTAGTTTGTCACGTCCTAACAGATTACAGTACCAAATTAGCATTACTAAGAAAACCTCATAACTAGGAGCTTGAGAGCACGCGTCCTAATACCTGGAAGTTGTGAATGGTCAGGTGCAATGCTCTAAGTGTAAGGCAAGTTAACTTCGTCAGTGAGACTGCGAGTCGCGCAGGGGCCACGCGTCTCGCGAATCTGCGCCAATTTCTCCCCGCGAAGATAATGTTGCAAGCCAATCATTTCTTCAGACAAGCCTGAAGTATAAAGGAACTGTTAAGTGGACTTTGATCGAAATATAACTAAGTGGTTGCTTAGGGAGGATATTTAAAGAGTTTTAGTGAGCGGAAGTTTTGTAAATTTAAATATTTAAATTAAAGGAGTGTTAGAAGTACAGCTGTGAAAATAAAATTTTATGTAACATACGGAAAATATATTTCTGAAGGCAACAGCCAAGGTCGCTCTGCTTTGTTATCGCGAAACACAGGTAATGCTAAACCTGCCAATACTGATTACGAACGATACGATAATACGTCAAATGTTATTGTTTGTGATAAAAATGTTAGTCACGTATGCCGACCTATGCAGTAACAGGACTTGTTAATAAGTGAAATAGCTCTAAAGAGTGCGAAACTGAAGACATAAGTTGTATTTCCATTTATGTGAAAAAAGATGCGGTTGTAATAAATTTGGGTGAACAGTGATTGCATAATAATTGTTATCATACTATTACTAAGTGTGTATTTAAAATTGTGAGTTCTACGAAGTACGAGTAAAACAATGTACCGCAGCAGTCGGCTCGGCAGCACGAGCAGTAGCTCTACCTCGTCCGGGAGATCTGATTTGCAGGTGAGAGAAACATTAAAGATCGTTAGGACAAATCTCGATAACTACGTGATTACCACAAACATTAACTTAATTGGCTTGTTCTTCTTATCGCGGATCTCTAACGACGTAGCGATGTTTTGCAGACTGTTTCATGAATATTGTCGTTATTTTGATTGTTTATTTTGCTTTCCATTGCAGTTATAAATACGACTGCGCTCGTGCTCGCAATGACAGAGTCTAGTTTAATTATACCGGCATAACGTCGTAAGGGCTCGTATGGCGCGGGTCAAAGATTTCCAGACAATGAGAGGGCAGTGGTTCTCGGAGCAGGAACATTAGTGAGTCGGCGACGCGCAGCGTTCTCACATGTGCCTCGAATAGCTAGAATTGGCATTTGGTCGAACGAGGCAAGGGGAACAAATCGACATGCTAGTGGCTTATGCGACTCAGCAATAACAACGAGTTCCTCTAACGTCTGACCACATGTGCTTACTTTAATGGCGTCTGACCGGACTATGTTACTCCTTTACGAGTGTTGACTTAAAACTATTTCTAGCCGCAATAATTTATGTATTTTTAGAGAAGTTATTTTAGAAGTTACTTATAAATGTTGCTTATACTGTAGAGATATGTTTACATAAATGACTTGAAAAAGAATTTATAATTTCAGGTGATTCGTTATTGAAATAATCCAGTAATGCTTTAAATAATCCAGCATCACTTATTCAACCCTTTTACTATAATAGACAATTTCTTTATATTAATACACATCACAAACAAACTATGATGAAACACCTTTATGTACAGTAGCGGTTATTCATATTCGATCTGCATCCGATAGTTCACTAGTAGCTTTCTGTAGTTCAAAGCTTTCTACGTTTAACAATGTCAAAGCAGCAAAGCCCTAAACAAAGGGAACACGAACTGACTTTAATAGGAAACAAAAGCGATTCAATTTGTGACAACTTTTAATACACCATGTACGCATACTCTAAGCCCATGGTAGCGATAAATAATTGATTTTACGACCATATGGCGGGAAGGTTTATGCTGTTGTTAAACAGTCATATTTGATGGTAAAATTTACGTTTATTATTGTTTATAGCCACATTGTTTTCGAATCGTGATGGAATTCTAAGTTAGTTGGTAAGGGTAAAAGAGGAAAAGCACAAATTCATTGAAAAGCTTTTGTATACCTGTTTTTATAGCTTACCAATACCCGAATTGTAAGTATTTGTTTCTCAAATCGTTATTACATCTAACAGTAGGTAATAATTTTAGTGGATATTCGTCGTTCGTTTGAAGATCGTTCGAGTGCATAAATCTAGTTAGACAACATACAAACTTGTCAAGACAATCTATGATGTAGGCAGGGACTAGGCGAATCTAAGTATGATTCAGAATGTAAGTCATAAAATAATGTATGTGAGGTTACTGTCCCACGAAAATGGAATGTCTGTACTGCCTGTACATAGACATGACATAAAAGTTGGCAACATTTATAAAATAATCCCATCTATATTATAACATTTCTGAATATTCCAAGTTTTTTCATTCCATTTGTTTTATTGGTACTTGTGTTATATTGATGCATTTATATAATATCTGTATAGAATTTCGACGCAGTTCATTCAACTAATTGTCATGTTTTCGTAAACAAACGTCGCAGGGAACAAAGATTTTGTCCGAGTTAATTTAGAGGAAGGTCGTTTGAATCAAAATTAGAGTTAACCCACATTTTCAGAGTTAATTATTTAGCCTGTCAAAATGTCGAATTGGACTAGCGACAGACACAAAATTGGAATACATGTTTCGATATTCTTTATATATTGTACCTTAGTTTTAAAACTGTATTATTTACGTGGTAGGATAACTAATGTTTTTAGTTTACGACTCTATTTTAACAATTTTCATATATTTCGAAACAAGTTAAAACAATTTAGTAGATCTAATTATAAAAAAATTGTAGAAATAACACAGTATAATTTTGAATGTTGTTACCTATAGCATCAACATTAAGTAGCCACCCGTCTAAGTAGAAAGCTAATCCAACATTACTTGATTTGGATTCTGGCTTTGAAAATAACCTAAACATAAATTATTTTTCTAGTCTATCGATTACCGGTTTCCAATCAAACCAATCCAAATACAATGATAGATTTTGGTTTGTCTTGTATATTGAATTCAATTCGGAATTAAGTCAAAACAGCGAATAACAATGCAAGGTCAGTCACCTAATTTGGTTAAAGGAAGTCATTACTTAGGTTCAACGTGTCATTACCTAAATATTATGTGATAAAATACGTGATTGGTACGCCCCGAATGAATTAAACATGTTACTGTCGTTATATAATATAAATATTGCACTCTAAGACTATACGATTAATGAAAATAATTTTGACTATACGATTAATATAATTTTGAGTTTTACATATATAAATATGCTTAACTCCTTTGCTGTAAAATAGGCCGGGTGGTCGCGAAAGCCAGTAGTCAGGTAAAAATTACCTTAAAACCCAAATTACTACAATCGTCCAAATTGCTCATTGTTACATCCTCTTCCCATGCCTTTCTCGTAATCGTTCAGAAGTATAAATTACGAAAGCAAAATGGAGTATAATCGATATAATTTTATGTATTCATTATACCCATATTTGGTGTCATTACTCGTGGCTTGAGTTTCTCCGAAGGCTTTGTTCACGTGAGTGGGTGGCGTGAGTAAATCGAAGAAAGGCTCGATCGGAAATGCAGCGATCGCCCTTTAATTTGTTCAAACAGCGGTCATATGGGAAGCGGGATTGAGACGTGAAGCCTTTACGAGCTCCTCTCACATAAATACGTGCACGCGCATCATGCTTGTCTCCTTACAGGGGTATGCAGAGATGACACAAGTCCATATATTTCGAACCTGCCTCACTTCTTAGGCATTTTCACTTCTTAGGCATGTACTTATTTGTGTTTTCATATGCATATACTCTGGGCTTCTAGGAACTTCTAAGCTCACAAGATTTCAGTATGTTGCCAGGTCTACGTAAAAGCATCTCTCCCACATAAAAAAATTGTCAATCTACTATCATGCATCCTTGTACTTCGTCCAAGTCATTGAAGTAAACCTTTTTTTATTTTAGTCACTACATTCTCGTCCCTCACTCTGAGTTTAAGTACGAGTGAATAAATAAATAACAGTTGCATTCATTAAATTAAACAGCGTGAATTTTTATTATTGCAAATGCCTGTATGGAGATTGACGGCAGAGTAATTGCGTTTGCATTAACTCCGGCCGATTGTTTTCGCTATTTTTAGTGACCTCCATTTTGAGTTTTGAAACACGTGCTGCGCTCTCCTGATTGACCTAATAAATACGATGTTTTCATGTCTGTTGTTTGTCAGAAATGAGGAGCAAACTATTGAAATGTTGGAGTATAAGCGTGTACATTACACAATTACATACAATTAGGTGGTTTCAGAAAAAAGCTTTCGTTGCACTAATGTTGAGGTTTAGATACAACAAATATTTTAGTTTCAAATCAATCAAAGACATTGAAACTCTATTACAAGATGTTACTTATTCGCTTTTTCCACTTACATAAATGTAATACTATGTCTTCTGACAACTAAGATTGCATTGTCGAGAAGTTCCCAAAATTTGTCTGTATCCTGCATTCAGATAACGTAATTGGGGTCGAAAGAACGTTTAACCAATGTCAATGAGAAATTGTAATTAATTTGGTAAATACATTATGTTCCACGATTTCTTCTTTCTGTGTAATTAACAACACAATGACCGTGGAATTTGTCATTCCTCAACATAATCTGAAAAAATGTAAATTAAAGTTGATAGAATTTTTGTTTTTGCTTATTTTATTATAAACTACTATGTACTCTATTCCGTCATATAATAACTTTGTTACAGTATCCTGTATAAAAATGGCTAGCATACATACACACACACTCAAAAACACCAATTTAATCAACATACTTAAGGACTCAGCGTGATGTATAAAAATTGTTACCAATGAACAATAAAGTCAATTGCGCTCGGATCAAACAATCGACTGCTAGGTTCAATATTGTGGAAAATTTGCCTCAAGATCGGAAAAGGGCCAATTTATCACAGCATTATATGGGTTCGTGTTTCGGAATGTCTGGTTAACACTGGTTCACGAGGTCTCACGACAAACGCGGGATGGTATCGCGAACACAATAAGCGCAAATTATCGCTCCAGGCAACTTCGCGCCAACACCAAACAAAAGGGGTTTCGGGTAAACGTTCTTATTATTATAATATACTTGACAAGTATGATATAAAGGAAATTTTATGAGTTCATAGTTAGATTTTTATTTTACTTGATACTTGAAAACAATTGTCCTTGAGTATAGGTTAAAAAATTAATATTGTCTCAGTGTAACTTAAAAGTTCTTTAAAAGTATATTTGTTTTAATCAATCATTCATTCATTCAGACATTAGGTTTGATTTGTATATTGAAAATTCTAATACTAGTTCATGCTTTTCAAGTTTAGTTTTAATTGATTAATGTAATCGGTAAAATAAATTCCTATTCGGTTTTTAATCCAAGTCTATTAATATTCTTACATATAATATATTAAATCATCATACACCTACATTTAAAACTAATTGTGTAAGTAAATATGACATAGTCCATGCATGATAATATCTCGATCCGAGACATGACAAATTTTTATTTTTGCATAAGCATCAAGTCACGATCAAAAACAGGTTTTTTGGAAGAATTTGTGCGTCGAATAGGTTTCAAGAGAATATAAAGAACTCGTTCTCTTTAAATATTCTGAAAAGTTCAAGGTTTTCTGGAATAAAAGTTAGGTTTTACGGAAATACTATAGATGAGTGCTAATATAAATTTGCAAAATCGATATAATTTATAATATAAAAAACATAACACATTTTTAAAACCTTTTGTAAATTAACGTAGGTTTATATTAATTAGTTATAAACCGACTATCAAAATTGATGAGTTCATGGTCTGAGAAGCATACAAGATAGAATTAGCTTTTTATAAGGCAGAGTTAATTGCTTCATCAAAAACCAAAAATTAACAGGGACGATAACGCTCGGCGCCATGTTGAGTAATTAAAACGATATTCAAAACTGGCTGCTTAATATGTATGTAGACAATGTTCGATTTTCCACAGTATATTAATTCGATTTAAGCTTACGTTCTGGATTAAACCGTGAAATGTTTTGTCCGCAGTTATCCGAACACATCGAGCTCCGAGACCCAACGAGGAGCGCCCCGACACCGACCAATAAAGCGATCGTAAGTTTTTATATGATTGTTACAGCTGGTAATAAGTTTTTAAGGACTTTATTATCTCTTTAAAGACCATGCATTTTAAGAACACATCGGCGAGACCAGAATTTAAAAAGTACCTTGTTATTGCCAGTTATTCCTAAAGGAAGTCTTTCTGAGAGTTTTTAAGACAATCTATAAATCCCACATAATAAATAGGTATGATATCTAATTCAAAACAATCTAAACTCGCATTAAGCTTTGCGGTTAAAGCCATTGCATGATATCGTCTTTGTGTTGTTGTATTTGCATTTACTAACAGAGATATATGCATCATCCTTTGACATTTGAGGACATCGAAATTGCAAATATCAGCTGCAGTATGATTAGGGCATATAAATAATAAAGTGACATGATCGTCGATGGCGGGCCCAAACGTGGCGGAGATGCAATTTCTTCCTTTCATTTTGATATTACTTTGTGAGTTATCGCCGAGACTTTGTTCGCGGTCGTATCGTTTGCTATTAGACCCAGTGTTGGTATTGTTGGATAAAATGAAACACTTTGAAATGTTGTAATCTAGGACAACAATATCAATTGTTATGTATCAAAGGGATACTCATTAAACTGATCAAATTCCTGTTTTGCTAAGGATCGATTTTATGATACCATAGCAAATATAATAAATAATGTCTATGGTTTTCGAGCCTGCGTAAAGCCGTGAATAATTAGAAACATTCCCAGCTTGCTCCTATATTCATAGGTAATTGAATGTGTAAATCAGAAATCATCCGACTAGTTCAACACCATTAGAGACATGCATCCTTGGTATCGAGAAAGCGCTAATGGCAGTTCAAACATGGTTCAAAGAATCGCTGCATTCCAAACCCCGAACATTCCGCTTCCTGCTTGACTTCTCATACCTAGCTACCAACCGGTGACACGACGTAGCCACTGAGCAGCTGTTTGCACAGACTAGATAAAGACTTTGCAGCACGAAAAACAGTACTGTCGTTAAATGTGCTTTCGAATTTAAAATGTTACATTTAGTTCTGTATTTAATAGCTTACTTAAAGTAAACTTTTATGGCTTTCTATTCCGACTTAGAGTCAAATCAAAGAGAATTTCTTAAAACTGTCTTATGATAAGATATTACATTGAGCATGAGTAAGCAGAGTGAATTGATTATAACTTTCATACAATTTGCTACTCTGTCTGTTATCAGCGTGGGATGGTAGCGTCTACTGTTTGTTTCGCATTTAAACACGACTCGTTATATACGTTCGCATAGGTAGCTAGATTAGTCAAACGTGTTGCATCTAATTGACACTCCACATTAGAGGACGTGTGAAGGACAATGTTCTCTTCGACAATATTGTATGAAAAACTACATTACTTCAGTGATTTTCACGTGTTTTAATTAAAATAAGAATTGTAGTAATATTAAGTGTTATAAACAAATCATTCTACATGCCAATGTTCAGATTAAACAGTTCAAACTATGAGCATTTTAGGAATTGACTGACGTCTGTCAAACATAGCCTTAATTTATCTGCCAGCAACAATTATAGCGCACTGTTTACATGGATAGCGGAAGCAGTGATTTGTTCTGGTCTCTTGTCAGTAGTTACGTAGTTACGACTTTTCGGGTTGGCCGAGTGGTGAATTGGGACGCGGGCAGACAGTGCGCCCAAGAATAAACTCGCCTTGATCTAATCATAAACGTTTAATGATTAATCAAGCACAACAGACGTTGCTAACGCGGTCATTGAATTGTACTAATATTGACTTCTATTTCATGTTTATTACCATATAAAAAATATCTTTAATCTTATGATTAGATCAGTTTTTTAATTAAACTTGCGTTATCCTTAAGTACGAGTACTCGTAATATGCTTGATTTCTGAATTCCTCGTTGATATCGTCTGAGAATCTAGTCTAAGAGCTGGTAATTTTACTTAGACAGTATTATTAGTGTGGATGATGTTGACGAATATTGCGGTGGCGTCGGCGGGCTCCGGTCCGATCGGGGTGCAAGTATCGAAGCCTACGCTGCCTGCACCGAGGCGAGGCACCGCGGCGTCTTGCTCGGCGGCCAGTGTGAGACGTGCCTGCGCGCCGGTCGCACACCACTCCGACCGCGCACATTCTTCGATCATTCGATTAGCAGACGATGCTTCAAAAGAAATAGTGAGCAATTAACGTGCTTCTGTTAAAATGCGGTTATTTCATTGTCCGGCCTCACGTGTGGAATGTGGTTAACTTTACGTAAATCTTGAGCATGAATCGCGCCGGGTTTCGGTACGTAGTTTCGCAAAGATAAACAAACGGTGATAAGGTGGAGTGAGTGTTGCTGCAGTCTCGGAGATGAAGCTGTTCAAGAGGAAACTGTCATTTGGTGGAGATAAACAAAAACAGGTTCCCGCCGAAGGCGATCCTTTCGAACACGAGGTATTCGGCCCACATATTATGCCGGCGAATGCACTTACGATAACATAATAACGTAGCCAGGAAAACATTGTGCGCCATGCATTACTTTGCTTTGAATTAATCCATTTACTTTACCTATTTATTTACGTTCTTCGGTATACAAAACTATTATCTATTGTTTCATTATCATTCTTAGGATGGTCTTATTGTTAGTGCCCTAGTTAGGGTGACACCATTGGCACATTGCTTGCGAGTTGTACGGAAAGTAATCGAAGGCAAGGTTATCTTATCATTCGAGGCCACGAGCCATCACCGAATCAGCTTTGGAATAAAAAAGTATTGACACTGATGTAACCCGGTCTCGCTTTCGACGTCTATATTTATATTATATAACTGTAATGTCACGAACTGTAATTTTCATTTCGATGACCTAGCACATGGGTTTTTACAAATAATAATAATGACACGATATGAATTATTTTCATTTTACATTAATTGAACACATCCTAAGCAAAGTTCGTATTTATACTCAACAAATTTCTATTCTGAGTTTATTATAGACATCAACGTATGAGCACTTGAGCATAAGTCATTAAATATTATAGGTACGTTTTGTGTTTTATGATCGTGCAAAACACATACTACGTTATTTCGCAATAATATCCATTTAGAAAAACCATACTAGGCATTGACTCAATGCTATTTATGTGGGTAACTCAAGTGTACAATAAACAATTTTTAATGGTACGGATTTCCTTAGATAAATGTTGTAATGATCAACTAAAACTGATAAAAATAAGAGAATTATAAAAATAACATGTAAAAGTTTACTGTTAATGGATGTTTAAAATATCTAATTGCGGATGTCAGCAGGTTCTAAGTCTTCTTATTAGTCTTAGTCTTATTGACATATACTTACTATGACGTTTTTACGTAAAGAAAATCTCATAACACTTGCTGGAAAGATTCTTAAGTTATCGAATCAATACTTATGTAAAGTAGCAAGCAAAACCATGATATCATTGCCTCTATTTGGTCATTAACTTTCTTGCTAGAGGCAGTCCTTTCTCTTTCTTTTAAAAGTGATACGCAACATCACAATTAGACTTAATTACACGAGTACAATGCTTATTAGACCTTTTACCAGTTTTGTTCCGTTTGCTACCTTTCATCTTAGCCTTTACACTGGGATTAGAGGTCAATTGAGCGATACGCTAACAGCTACTCACCGCTTCTCCATCTTAATACCATCACAACCCCGATAGTAAAACTAATAATGACCGAGGAGAATAGCTTTCTTAAACAGACTTAGGTGAAGGGTCTATCCATATAGAAAGGATTAAAAGACGTCATGTTAATATATGCATGAGTTTTAAAAGACAATAATACATATTCTTTTATAAGCTTTAAGCCCCATTAATAATATACTTGGTGCATTGGTTATCTCCAGAGCATGTCGATTCAATTGTGCCTGGTAGTGAAGTACCTTACACCTACGCCTCATGTAAGTAGGAACACGCCTCTGCACTTAACACTGCTTTCACTGGGCGCTTGGGCTAACGAAAAATATTAGTTGAATATCAAAGAAAATAAATATACTACATAAGTATCTATAAAAATAAATGGGTTATATTATATATCATGAACAAAGTCTGCTTATATGACCTTAATAGATTTTATGAACTTTTAATGACATGTTTATCAAACTTAGGATTTAATGACAAACATAGCTATACATATAATTAGAGTTGAACAAATAGAAAGTAAGTATATTTAATGAATATTTAAAGAACTGTATTACTAAATATCTTAGTATAATGACTAAGGCAGTTGTTAGATTTATTATTCAAAACCGGATAAACTTTCCAAACTGCAATTATTAATTATAACAAAAGTACTTGCAAGCTTTTGCATATAAATCGTAATGCGAATGAATGTAAAGTTTTTCGTTACAGTTTAAGGCACCGATCTATTTATTTTATTTGTCATTTATGACTTTTTAATTATTTTATATTCGTAACAAATATCATTTAATAATGACATTTGTTACTAAATATAACATACATGTTGACTTTATCAATAAAGAAGAATAAGAGTATTTCAGTCTTAGATTACATAATAAAAAAACCTTTCGCTATGTAACATCACTTCACCCTTAACAAAAGCTCGTGTAACAAAAGCTTAGAGCTGCAAAAAAGACAAAGAAGGCTCTCTTCGTGTATTTTATAATACCAGTGGTCAGTGGGTAAATACCTACTAGTCTCGTCGAAAGTTACATTAAATAGAAACATTGTCTAGCGGTAGAAAACCAAAACAAATTCCGTGTCAAATCGGTTACTTAAACAGTGGAGAGAAATCGGTTGCATTCTGTTCAATATTTAGTGTCATTACACTTTTCATACAGACGTGAACAACTGTATTACTATTGTATGAACATATTCTTGACCATTTTCTATTTATTTTATTTAACCTAGCTGGTTTGAGAATTACGATTAAAGTTGGTACTACAAACATATCAGTAATGTTCCTTAAGACCTTTTGGGGTGGACAAAACCTCGTAAATATAATGTATAAGTACTTAGTTGCTTTAAGTTAAACAGTTAGAAAATATGCCTACGATATATTCCAGGCCAAGTGTAGTTTATTCCAATGCCCTGCCAACCTATCCTCATTAATCCAGTTTAGTACAATCCCGTATTATGGTGTATGAATCAAAGTTAACAAGTACTAAAGCAAATCGAAATGCTGTTTATTTCCTGTCTTCTAAGCCATTACTTAGCTCTTACGGTATGCTAAGAGTATAATATAGCATAACTAGAAACTGTACTAATTTGTCTAGGTTTCACCAGATTACGGGCATCAGTAAGCAATAATTTAAAGCACCTGGAAATGGTGTCGATTATGATTAATGTCCATAATAATACCCTTATATGTCCTTCAGCAAAGTGGGGATTGAGAAAACTGTCGTTAAACTAATCGCTTGCGTTTTCTACTATGCTAAGTAGTATGAAAGATGCAGCAAGTGTATTTTTCTAATAAAACTGTTATTATGAAAGAGCATAGAGGAAATCCAGTCAGTTGTTACATGTTGACGTGCAGTTAAACACTATGTACCACAGCCCACATACTAATTATCATTAGATACTATGCTTTTATAAACCTAACCTCATTACAGTGCACGTGTGCTGCATTTGTTTACGTGGGATGACCACTATCTTATCTTTTTGTTCAGTGGATTATCTATTGCGTTATGTTCTACAAACTCTTTCAGTTGGTTAAACATTCCGAAATGTCGCTACTCTTGCCCTTTCAATACATACATATTCATTCACGTACTTTAATCTGTTCAACGTAAATTAAAGACCTAACTACTTCATTTACTATTTTACTATTCATATTTGGGTTCTGGTGCCGATCATATTCAACACTGGTGACAGGGTGCTAGTCCCAACGTCCAATAACTTCCCTTAGTCTCTTGGTCGTATCTTACGTCATTCTAAGAACGGTGGCTAGTCAGCATTCCTTTTACATCCTAGACTAGCTCTAAATATTTAGCATGAATCTTGAGGTGACAGATTCCTTCACGTGTAAATAACTCGCTTTCCCTCCTTTTGTTTTCATAGGTGACGGTTTGCACTGAGCACCTTTCCCATCAATTAGCATGCATCGCTGTAGCTTAAGCCATAAGTGACTTACGAAGGTCGTTTCAGTTAACAGCCTGATGCCATTCGGGTTAGTAGGGGCAGCATTTTACTATTTTATTACTCGCATCCTGTCCCGATGCAAAATATGTAATCACGTGTTTAGAATACTACTTGTAGAACGTATAATTTTGTGAATCCGTTCTATATAACTGGTAACCGCGCGTTTTTTTAAATTGCGTTGGTCTGTGTCAATTAATCATTCAGCCGCTCTCTACAATCGACTAATGAAGTCGAATTAGTCTGGCTACATACGTACGACCTGTGCTCGTTTGCCGTGTCCAAAGGCTTTGTAGGAGACTTTTGTTCGAGTTTACATGAGAGAGGTGTTGCGTTGATTCGCACGCCCTCTGCAGCCCGTAGCTAATTGCAGCGGCATGTGCCCTGAGATCTTGCTAATGCGATTGGTAACACTCTTCAAAATTGTCGCTCGTTGTGTTGGTTTTGAGCATAAGCCTTGCTGCTACTTACGGGTGCAGGTATTACGAAGCTACGTGGGACGTTATGATTTATAGGTGTTTAATTCATACTCAAAATGTAAAAAAATAAAATGCCAATAAAGATTAATAATAATATTATAAATATATTGAACATAACATATAATATTATCATTGTGTTTATATTTTAATTATGCATACAATTCAGATATTCATATTGTCTTGCACGATGAAATCTTAATGATATTAATTAATACTGCTCTTTCTCACCCATTTAACCCTTACCGTTTTATAAAATCTAGTTAAACTATTAAATTAAGTAGGTATATTTGAACAAGAATGATCTATTGTAATGACAAGCCATTAGTTTAATATTATTACTAATATTAGAACCGTTTGTTCCCAGGATGCAGCCCGCTTCAGCGATACCAGTTGGCAGATCCACAAGACCTGGTCCCGCGACACCCAGTTGCCTCTTACACCGCCCCAGCGATCCCCACCAGCCACTCCAGCATCAGCCACTCCTCGGCGGAATGAACATACCAGCATATATGATACGATCACGGTTAGTAACATATATCACGATCCTTTTGGTTGTCAGTGATGTATATAAGTTAATGATGCTACTATTTATCTATCGCACATGTTAAGTAGATAGTCAGCCTGATATATGAGAGGACGTTTCCATTTCGAAGCTCTGCTTATGGATTTGTAGAATCTATAGACTTTAATCCTCTAATTAATCTGATAGTCTGCAGCTAATGACACAAGTTTTTTATTTCTTCACTTCATGTGACTAACATACGATTGTGGCAGCCAACGTGATAGGTTAGTAACTGAATATTATCTGTGGTACTGCTTAATATTATGCATCAGCTGATTTATTCTTCCTGAAGCAAAAATAAATCTGCGTAAGTTGTACGTCATCTGATATTTTTTGACTATTGACGCAATATGAAACTGACGAAATTTGTGTGCTTGTCTCTAACGTATGTATTTTGATTCTATAAGTGCAAGATTTATTGCTGGTATTAAAAATAAACAATACGTTTATGGTAATATGATTGTATTATGTTATTTAATGATCGTCATTGTTATTCTCAAGTCGATTTGGGATTTGAATAAACTGGGAGCACCTTCTTTTGTTATTTGCATGGCGTACGTTAATGTCTCAAAAGAAATGAAACATAGAATGATAGGATTTTATTTTAGTTGATGCGTAAATTTAACTTGACAAATTAATATATACGAAAACGAGTTGCCAGTAAAATTCATTAAGTGACTGTACGTTTTAACTCAATGAAATATATGCATTCATTATATAACGTTGTATAACATTATATTATAAAGTTAAAGTCATAACAATGATTGATTGATGAGAAACGACCTATGCTCACCCCTGTAGTCGATATTCGACCGTGGATCCGTTCGCACTACTGATAATAGTATCGATATTACGAAAGAGTATTTCCAAATTAGTGCACGCACATCTTTTATATATCACGACCGTCTCTATTCAGAAGTAACAGATGACTATTAAGAGATCAGTATCCTCATGTTTCTTTATCTTGGTGAATCACTTTTGCCTCATTGACAGTCATAGATACAAGCTTAGCGGTTATAGGTATTTCTAGTCTAGTCACTATTTTTCAGTATTTCGTATTTTATATAATCATTATCTGACCCTAGAGTAAACGGAAAACCATCGTACCTTTATTGTACCTTTCGTCTATCATTCCACATTAGTAATTCGCTCGTAACCAGAGTGAAATGTTGACTCCAGACATATCTTATCAGAAGCTCCTCCGTTTGGGTCAGTGAGGCAACGCATGCTCTATTTATTGAACACTACTAATTACACTAATTGTTAAATGTCATAATATATCGAATGTCATTAATGTCTGAAATTTTAAATAAACGCTATAAATATTGCTTCTTTGATAAAAGGTCGAATCATAAATAAAAGAATAAAATACTAGTGAAGGGTTAGGCTAGTTAGTATCAACAAAATGTAACTTATTTTAAATTTATATATTTATTGCATACACAACGTTTGCCGTAAACGTAGTGTAGGACGCCACCTGCCAGGATGACCGATGACCTCAAGAAGGTCGTTGGTAGTGGCTGGATGAGGGCCACGAATGATCGTATTCTGTGGCCTACCCGTGGGGAGGCCTACGTCCAGCAGTGGACTAGTACAGGCTGATTGATTGATTGATATTTATTGCCTAGTAATATAGTGCTCATAAGATGGTCGCGGAGCAGATTGTGTGGTGTCTACATTAAATCCCTTAGTAGTTTTTTCAATACATTGTGTAAGCAGCATTAAAGGACGAACTGGTCTTACAGTGGTCATGCATTTTAAAAGCAATAAATGTGTAGTCAGACCTTTACGTGCACTCAAACCCAAGTGCACTTGAAATCATTTTATGAGAGCGCAAGTTTTTCTTCTAAATTCGTTCTACTGGGCATTTCGTAAGGCAAGTTGAATATTACGAGACAAAAGCAACTTGATACAAGATGTCGTAAATGGAAATCCATTTGCAAGCTTTGAATTATGGTGTACAGGTGATTTGTGACCGATTCTGTTGCTTTGTCGCATAATTTTATGTCTGCATAAACATAAAACACTAATAATTTATAGAGTGGAATAGAACACTAAGTTACAATATCCAATGTTTTATAATATAATTTTGGTTTAGTATTTCTTATTTCATCAATCTACCAAAATTTTCGGATAAAGACTACGCAAGACATTAATATTTACGACAATTAATCCCTGCAGGATGAAAAGAGGTACGCGTGTTTTTCTCAGAAAATTTTATTTGCCTTTCATTTTGATACCTATATCACATGTTTTTAAACAACGATATATAATACTCGGAAGTTAACTGAACGAATAATAAAAATGAAATTTACTTACAAGAATTACATTCCAGACTAACAATAATTAAGGAAATCTAAAAGCATAGGTAGTTAAATGATAATTGAGTAGAAACCTCGCTCGTCGAGGTAGATAAAGCGAATGCATGATGTCACAGTCTAGTTTTGCTATCTCAAAGGTTACTTCAATTTAGCTTATATTAACTACTGCTTACTTAGTATGGCGAGTTTATTTCCTCTAAGGTTTGTTACTTACACAAGTGGCTGCATAAACTATAGCTAAATAGTACATGAATAAAATTACATTACAGATACCAGGTATAGTTATATTTCAGGAGGCTTTTATCCATATTGTTTCCTTATTCATTATTCAATTCGTGTCTATTGCCTGTGTAGCAGAACATAAAAAAGTTCTAGCTTCTCAAGACACGACTTGAACATAAAAAAACTGTTATTTGTTATATAAACAACGTCCAAATGGCATACAGTTAAGTAATAGTAAGGAAGGGGTGTGTCACTTCAATTTCCTTTAAAACCCAATTCTAATGCGGCTCTTTTTAAAATACTTCCTTGGCACCCCTTAACCTTTTAATGCTTTCAAAGTGATATGAAAAGTTACTTTCCTGTTACTTACATTAAGTAGTGTGGGGCTAGTGCCGTACTATTCAACAAGAAAAAGTGCCTTAAAAAGGGCTCTTTGTACTTGTTTTTCATTTTAAAGTATGATATTTTACCAATCTGAGCCAACCTAACAGAAATAAATTGGTAGTAACTAACAACATTATCTAAGTAACCGAATGGAAAAAATACAAGAGCTCATACATTATGCATTAGGTTGCGAGAAACGCGTGCGTTGGACGAGATAGTATTTATTTTCGCTCCTGAACTCACGAAACCTCGAATAAGGGTGCCCGCCCACCTCCGACAATCGGTGGCCGACTTTTTTGTCGGAAAAAAAGTTTAAACTTCATGACCGACAAGAAATCGGTATAAAATAAAAATATTTCAACAGGATTTTCAGAAAGTAGTAAAGACGATTCACTATGGATACAGATACCACAGTATAATCTACATCTCTATTTATTTATTATATGAAGTAGAATGAAGAGCTGAGTATGTTGACATGATTATTAAAAAAAGGTGAAGAAATATCTACCCGACTATCCGTTCTACAAAAAGTAGGGTGTGTGCAGGCACCCTAAATCCGACATGAAGGTTAAGGAATGTCAGATAGTTAGACGACGATAGCCGGTGAACAAAGCACATTTGCAGCGTTTACTTTCTAACTGAAATTTTGCTTGTTCAAATAGTTAAAACCGGTAAATAGAGTTTGTTTAACTTGTAAATTACGTTGTACTTTTATTAATGTTAATTGATAGCGAAAATTTAGCTGAGTTATGCACTTTTAAGTTACTGAACAGAATGAATGAATCTATTAAGTAGATATTCATCTAATAAAAACTTGTTCTTGATTATATATAGATAATTCAGCGCGTATTTCTCGAAGCATTTTCTATTTATACCTAGGTATAGCTTCTTAGCTTACATATTTTGTTCTGCAATCCTTTTCCTTAATTTTTATTTCTCGTGTAGGTTATTTTATTTTTTTCTATGTATAAGTTTGGTAAGTACAGTTAGTATTAAATGAAGTGTTAAGGAAAACATGACTAATAAACTTTTTATTAGATCCTAAATATTTATCGATTACCAAAACATGCACATAGTTTTCTTAACACGTCAAATATTTATAGGATATTAAACTTATAGCAAACAATAAATGGCGTCATTCGCTAGGAATGCTTTGTTAGATGATGACATTTCGGACGCCGTAAATTTTAGCAATTTAAGCATAATAATATGTATAAGCGATACCTTAACAACTCTGAAGTAATGGTCTCTTATTGCCGCTAGACCGTAAGTTTTGTTTTTAGTTTCTGTGGATATAAACCTTAGTGCTCTTAGTATATTTTATAGTTAGTTAGATATTCATATGTTCAGAAATCTATACTTTCTTCCCAGAAGATCTTATTACTAATATTATTTATATTGAATAAATGTTTAATATCACGGTATTTTATAATCTAATGATTAGATTCTTATTTAGGTTTTACTAATCTTTAGTAACCTCTCAAATTATGAATGTTTCCGAAATAATCATTCTGATTTTTCGTTTAAAATATTCATATTGTCTAAAAACCTATACTGCCAGTCAGTAACTTAAGTGCTTATATCTCATCTACATGGCAAATGTGCTTCTGACAGGTGTGGTTAGAGAATACAGAACCGTTAAGAAATATTGACTATTGTTTATTTAGAGGCATATACCTTTACCTTTCCTCATAGTGTTTTCTCTGTACGGCTTTGTTTAACTTTAGTGAATCGAATGATAACTAGTTAGGAAGCCATAAACGTTGATTTTACATTTCCGAAAATAGATTGTAAATTGTTATACTAAATCGTAGACTTCTGAGCTTATTTCATCGTAGATCTGTGGATATTCATAACCAGGAATGTGATTTATTATAAACAAAGGGGCAAAATATGATCACTGATGGTTTACTCAGAATAATGAATCAAGGGGATATACGATATCATGGAAGGGATATATTTAGGCGCAGTTGGACCACCCGTGGGTCGTCTGCAGCTTCGTGGCGGGTTGGGTGAGGCTCGATAGCATCGGCGGCGTCACCTGACGCTCCCAGGACGACGCGATCGTAAAACGTCAGCTCGTAAATTTAGTTCGACGACGCCTTCCTCACAAAGAAAACGCCGACTACGCACCCACAACAATGCAGGTGATAAAAAGATCAAGCGATAGGATTTAAAACGCAAAAAGAATGCCTTTTAAACTTAGATGACAAAAACTAATGCGTTTTTGACGAAGCTGATATATATCTAAGAAAACTCGGTTCGTTAAAGCTAATTGCAAATTTAACGGGTCCTTAAAAGGTTGTCAAAGAAACACCGCTTGGACGTTGCTCATAGGATTTATGTTGGAAATAAGTAATAGAGCATTGATCCTGATCGCGAAAGTTTCTCACGATAGCAGCTTTCGATATCCGCTGCGTGTCGGTCCGTTCTAGTGCCATAAATAGCGATTGACCCGAGAGTAAATAGATGCTCATAATCATATCATAAAAGTACTTCCTATATCTTTTGCGCAAGCCCTTAAGGCCCTTACAGCTGATTTATTCCCTGCCTAGTTTAACACTTATTGGCCTTTGAACTTTTTAAACTCCTGCTGTCTACGTTAACAAGGCAAAAGTAATATATTCCGGGAATATGATTTTATAAAATAAAGAGATTTAAAATGGGAAAAACTATACTATAATTTGAATACACAACCATATGATAATGTTGTAATTTTAATCGCTTGATAATCAGATTGCTAAGAAGATGAGAAGTTAATCTTTATTAATTTTAGTGAAAAGATCATCTGTTGAATTGGTAATAATAAATATCATTTATTAAGATAACATTTCGCCATAACTGTCGTCTTAACATAGTCTCCATTACTCCTGATTCCATCAACACCAAATTTAACTTGTTAGGTTTATAGTATTTGACCGTGAGTCTCAATAAGTTGGTGAGTCGAGGTTTCTAGCCCAAATCCACTTACATGTGTAACGAGCTTTTTACCACATGTGAGTAAACGAATGCCTCAATGTAAACAGCTTGACCGGTTCATGTAAATGGACTCATATTCGACACGCTTTCTCAAAGACATATCTAATCGGCATTTAAATGGTAGCGTTGTTTTCAGGAAACAAAGCTTTTGAACGTTTTCAGGATTGCAGACTGCTTTCTCGTTAGACATATAGATTTTAAAGATACTCGTAGTACATTGACGTTCAAACCTAAACCGGGAGATTAAATCAATTAATCAATAATCACCACTGCATATTGTTAACATCTAATATTAGAATAGCTAATATTTATAAACTTATGTAAATATATAAAAACCAAAATAAATGTTTAAATTTCGGAGATGTCAAGCCTTTGACTATCCTGCCACAATCAAATGGGAGTGTGTATACATAAGTCGTCAAGTGTAAGTACGTATGTAAAAATGAATGAACTCATATTGTTTTCGTTGCACAGTTTTAAAAAGTTTAGTGCTATTAAGTTTCATATACAAATGATGTTGCAAATAAATAAAAACTGTTGCAGAACCCTTAGGGGTTCATATCCGTTACCACTATGCGTTATAAACTCGCCTCTTTTGAGAATCTGCTGCAATAAGTATTGCAAATTTACGTGAAAGTAATATTGATACCTCAAGCGACAGAGACAATAATCCACATTGACGTTCAGGCCCAGAAGGGCAATTGGGGTGACTGGCGTGCACAAGAGGCATCTTGACACGACACTGGAGGTGACAGGCCCTCGTGAGAAAGATACCGTAAAGCATACTTGTTTGCAACCGATATTACATTGTTCAAAAGATTAATTACGAAAAAAGAACTTTGGTTTATTTTGGCTGGCTGAACTCTTGTGATGCATGGTCAATAAATATTAAAAAATAAGATTGTTTTTATAAGCAAGGATAATTGTTTTTTTTTATCTTCAGTTCGCATCACTTTACGGACGCTTCATGCTAATCGACGATGTGTGCAACTGGATAATACATGGGGTTTTCAGTTATTGTTTTGTAACTTTTTACGCGCTTAAGTAATTTTTAAGAGATACGTAATTGATTAATTTTAAATACGGGACTGGAATTAAGAACTGTTGAAGAACAATATATTATTTAGAGTCTTACATATATTGACATTTGATTTTGTAATATGACATTTTCATGGGTAGTACTTACCTCATCTTAAATAGATATTCACTTAATATGTACGTAATACAATAAAAACTGTCTGCAGTGTGACCATAAAACTAAGTGGGCCATTTCATCCAAACGCATTCTCTTACATCTCTATCCGATGCATTTGATTAGTTACACGCAGTTTACACGAGTAAAAATAAAGAGAAACTTATTTTTATGAATTTATGAAGTGTCAGCGGATGGGCGCCAACAATACTGGCGTGCTTGGAATAGCCATGTTGGATTCTGAAGCTTCGGCGTCTCGGATAGTTCCGAGATTTGTTTGGGAGGGTGATGGGAGTGTTGCAATCGTTGCTAGGCAACGCATCGCAGCCAGAGGCGCCGGGACGCCGCGGCTCACCAGTCGTCAGTATGTCGCCTGCCGCCCTGCCATGCGCGCCCATGTGGGCTTAGCCGCCAAATGGGAAAGTGGAATAACACGGGCACGTGTCGAACGCCTTTGTGATTTGGAATACGAACTATTTTCATCCATGTTGTACTATCGACTCTGTGTTTGTAGAGATCTTTTGTCTTAAACTGTGTTTTACTACGCGTTTCCGATTTGGACATAAAATTGTAAAGGATAGAGTTTGCTATACAGGTCTCCCAATTATCATATGCAGTTCTATCGCTGCATAGATAAGATTAGGTACCGTAACACTTAGATAAGAGGTGGCATTTATCTTTCCATGTTTACAAACTTCGCAAACAATCATTCACAATACTAAATAGAGTGAATGACAAGTGCATGGTTCTATGATAGTTTTATTTATTGTTTTTGAATTTTTATAATATTATTTAGTAAAACTGTTAATAAATAAGTTGATTAACTGATCTCAACTATGAAAGAGCATATAAACAGAAATTGATAAAAGTTAAATAGATAATAATGGTAAAAATAGTTATTACCTACTAAAATATTTTGACCAATCTTAACGAAAAACGGCATCACAAAATTAAGAACACAATTTCAATGCTCATATATTTATCTGATATTATTCCAAGCTACCAATAAATTAAAACTACTATTTATTAGTTACAAAAAAATCAAGCATTTATTCGAGTTAAACTTATAAATTACACAATAGCAAAAAGTAATGTAAGAGTAATCTCATATAAGATCACCTCAAAGATTGCCATTAAATAAACTAAGACGCGATTACTCGTAATCAATTTCTCCTTGACGCATATCAAACTCATAGATTTATATTGATTCTTCATCAATCACTCAGTAATTTGCATGTCTATAGACTTTCTAATCACTTATTTATGTATTTTACTTGAAATACCACCGCGTATCTAAAACGCGTACATAATCTAAGAGTGCACGAATTGAGTAAACAGGACGTTTCGTAATTTCAACCATTGACTGACTTTGGCCATTAAAACGTCCCATTCAAGATAAAGAGTGGTTCCCATTCTCACAATTTGTCGTCTCGGTTAGAGAGGATGGTTTGTCTCTTTATAAGAGCCGCACCCTTGAGGTTATTCACCCCCGAACCAGAGCAAGGCCACTTCACAACTATGTTTACTAGTTTACGAGATTCTAGTATTAATATAATAACAGGGATTATTGGGAAATTGGGCCGCTTTTTTAAATTACTTTAAACTTATGGAAAAGATAAATGTTCTCCACGAATATTTGATGTTATTTAATTTACTAAAAAGCAAGAAGCTTTCTTAAACTATTTAGCTAATGGTAACCAACTTTATCCTCTCTTACGAAATACTGGGAAGGAGGCCGCTGGATTAATTCTAATTCCAAATTAATTTGGGACATTCTACTTATTTTACGAAATGACATTAACGAATTCACTAAATAATTTTAGACTTTATACTATTTATTAATTAAATAAGAATATGTTCGATTAAAATTTATGTACTACACATAGAGTAGAGGAATTAGGTTTAGGAATTTGGCATCAGCTTCTGAATGTAAAACTTATCCAAGAGATATTCTCCGCATTGCAGATGGTATACACAAGATCTTAATCGTTGTATGTATCATAGGAAGTTTTTTAATCACACTAATACTAGTGAGATAATTATTAACAAGAAGATGAGGTATATGTAATAAAGTGAGACATATTCGTTTACAATTATACTAAATACAATTCAATGAGAATAATTACTTTAAAAATTTAACCTTATATGTAATACCTTTTCAGTTTTAACTTACTTATATCTTACTCGTGAATGAATAAATGGACTGAAATGCCAAACCATTCAAACATCTTTTTTCAAGTGAGTGTCACTAATACAATGTAAACCGTAAAAAAGTGTCTCTTAGAAGTGTCGTGCAAAAACTATAGTGAAAATGTAAAGCTGAAACAGATTGTGATGCATGGAAGAGTGCGACCGGCCAAAACATCGGAATCGGCTCGCGCGTTACACAGGCTAGCCTTCGCTCTTTGGAGAGCCGTGTTCTACCTCCAGAAAGGTATTGCTGGACCCACCAGAGGGCGGTGCAAGAGACCAGTGCCCATCTACGTTAAGACGAAGTGTATGGTGCGTTATCTCATATTTAAATAATAATAATATTTTGACATTATTACACCAATTGAACTAGCCCCTTGGTAAGTTCATTAAAGACTTGTGTTAAGGGTACTAGTCAACGTATATTTAAGAAACATAAACGTATTATACATAGATAAATACATATATAATCAACGAGCAGACTGGAAAGCAGTAGAAAAGCGTAGTTCTTAACTCTGCCTCCACCGGAAATCGAACCCGGGACCTCACGATTAGCGTTCCGGCGGCTAACCGATAACACCACGGAGGTCGTCAAAAAATGATGTCGGGATTAGTGGGACGAATGTAGAAACGGTTGTTTAATATTGGTAGATTGTTATTTATTTTAATCCTTAAGGATGTACGCCTAGTGTTAAGTCGGGCTTATTTGTTGTATTGTTTTCATGTGTTTTAATAAGTTCGCGGTCGTATTAAGTACGTTTAGGTATCTTTTTTTGTGAATGTATATAAATAGTATAGACGTTATAGCATTTCAGTGAATCTCGCGTTTTTTTCTTAGTTTTTAAAACAAAAAACATGGTAGCTATAGTCATATTGTATAGTAGAATGACAACTTATGATGTGATGCAATTCGTTATAAAATCCGGATGGTAATTTAGTAA
Source organism: Leucoptera coffeella (assembly GCA_030578115.1). Lineage (NCBI taxonomy): Eukaryota > Metazoa > Arthropoda > Insecta > Lepidoptera > Lyonetiidae > Leucoptera > Leucoptera coffeella. Next base: position 71,084 of record JAMBLF010000421.1, read on the forward strand.
CAGACACAAGTTCTTTGATCAAAGTCAACATTTCTTTCAATGGTATTGAATTTCAGTCAGTTGCCTTGAGATTTGTTATATCATACAAAAAAGTCAACTAGCCTAATTATATCAGTAGATGCGATCGGTAGACTAGAACTACTGTAACTTAATTTAAGATTTAAGAGATTAATGCTTATTTTCAATCCATTACATAAAACATTTATTTAATCTATACAGAGTAGTTAGGAAAAAAATATATATAAGTCATGTAATGCAATGATAAATATAAGATGTCACTTGAAAAGATTTAATAAGAGTTTATTTACACATATACTCGAATGTTGGTCCTATAGAGAAGAATGTTTTCACTTAGATATTCCTGACCGATTAATGCGTAACTTATTACACGTCTAATTAAAATTATGTACTTAGCCATTTCATCGTCGTATAAGTAAATTAGAAACTATCCGATCGTAAATTTTATCTGAAATTTAATATTACATTATAAGTGAGACCGGTGCAACAAAGTGGATTAACTAGAAACTTCAGTAATCACTTAAAATTTAGGTTAGGGACTAGAAAAGAGTCTCAACATTGAGGTTATTATGGTCATACTATATAATCCAATATGTTTGCTGATTGCTTACATAATAATGTGTTTGACTAATATGGTATCTAAATGATGATAAACTCTTAATTTTATTGACATTGTAACATGTGTCATCGTTGACCTTAGAGGCTTAAAAGTGACATCAAATACATTAATTCAGAGATCAAAACATGGCGCCAATAAACATATGAGAGTAAGCTATTACGTCGCGTAATCCACTAGAATAACAGGTTAAATTAGTAATGGTAGAGTACCCGCCACATAAGGTGGCAGTTGGAGGCGTCGCCACAGTCGCGTAATCCAGTGTTGCCAGTAAACACGCCAAAACTAGCACTCACTGTGCCATACGGCTCGATACATTATATTGAGGTTTCATTTGTAACGATCTTTGGTTGCAGAGCTATAAACTCAAATAAAACAAATTAATATACCAAAGTCAAAACTCAAAATATTTTTATTCAAAATAGGCCCTATCATAAGCTCTCTTTGAAAGTTATTTTATGATCTAAGTACAAATTAAAAAAACTATATATTGACAAAAGGAATATATATGAGTGAAGTGGAAGGGCGGTTACGTAGGGGCCGGCCTAATAAGACATATATGTAACAGTCAGATAGACGCTATATTGAAAAAAGGTGACGTTAGGAGTACCCATAACCGCCGAGAGTGTATTAGAGAATGTGTGAATGTCAATGAAGCGAAAGTGGTCTGTCAGGATCGGGACAAATGGGGATCCGTGATCTCTGCCTACCCCTCTACAGAGAATCAGGCGTGATGTGTATGTATGTATGTAAAAAAACTATTTCAAACATGGCACTGAGCATTGTCTTTACATATTTTTACCGAGGTTAGTTCACCAACCATTTCGGCTGCTCAAGATGCCACGTCATGAAGACCACGACCGCTCTGATAAGAGCGTAACGATTGAGAAGAAGAAGTTCAGCGGAGACCCTTGGAGAAGAACTAACAAGAAACTCCAGAAATCAATTTATTATAATCACCCTTAACAAACATAAAAATTACAAAGAGTGGGCAAAAAACACAACGCTGGTAATACTAAATTTACCTTTCATACAAAATAACACGCAATGGCGGAAACGTCAAATTTAGTTCCAAGTTTGGCTACTGCCACCTTATGTGGCGGGTACTCTACTAGCGAAATCGAATACCAGCTGTCAACAGTAACATAAAAATCAAAGAGAATTGAATTACAGTTTTGCTTTCCGCCTGATTAGCTAATGACATGGCCGTTTCACAAAATACCTGGACGACTTGCGCAAACGATTGGAAATATCGAGAAAAATGTTTTATTACCTACGTGATTTACTTCATTTTCTATTAGTGTATTTACATTGGACCGGCATGCCTTTGATTGTGTTATGTTTGCCGATGAGTATGGCAACATCGCATACCTCACAAGTTGAAGAAACTTTGAAAGTACATATTAAGCCTAAGACAAATAAGTTTTCTGATTATTTCTTTATCTTTAGCTAGGAATGTCAATGAGCCATGAGTAATTTATCAGGCAACAAGGATTGATGATTTTTAGTTATTTGTATGTAGTTTTATACCATAATAAAACCGATACAAAAAGAAGAATGAAAACATTATGAACGTAAAATTAATTGACATTCAAAAACTTGATTTAAAGTTATGTAAATAGAAAACATATAAACCTAAATGTCAGGCATTTTATCGAAACAAGTTTAGATACCTAAATAGAATACTGTGTCATAATGTAAAGTTCTTATTCTTTTCTAAAATTTACTGAGTTATTAAGAATGCAACAATCTTCCCATTTTTTTTGCTGTCGTAAGAGGCGTTATAGCCGCTATATCAAAAATATTTCTACTATCTTAATCTGTATTTCATTGTTCCTTAAGGCACAGCACCTTCGACCCGCGAGTAGCGGATGCGAATGAGTATTTATGATTGTCTTCGTCTTCATCAAATTAATTTGCTTAAATATGTTGTTTCCAGCCGCGGGCAATAAGCGCACCAGCCACGCCAGCCGGCTTCGGAAGAGAACAGGTGAGATTTTATTTATTTATTCACTATATTCACTGGACAGTTTTACGAGAACAAACTTGAGCCTTAATTGAAATCTGTGAGGTCTTTATAACACGGCTGTCGGATGTTGTATTAAGTGCTTAATTTGTACATTTATAAACAAATTCATGATCCTGAGAGGTGGACGGAAGTCCTTAGCATAATGATTATTATCGTGGGTCACGGTTGTTTATGTAATTTGGTTTTAACTTCACGATGGGTAAAAGACTTTAGAAGTTACTAAGAATGGGTTCCCAAGTTATTTGCTATTCTAACTTACACATCGGGACAACTCTGCGACTTCCCCTTAAGTTGATTTGAACTTTTAATATTTGTAACCATCTGCTATTGCACCTTGCATACTAGTATAATATTTGTTTTATTAATAATACCCTGTTTAGTAGGTGACAAAACTTACCGGAAGCTAACTGTAGAGCATGAGCATTTCAATAACAAATTACAGATTACCTTTATTGAATATTATTGACTTTATATCAGATTAATAACGACCTACACACGTTGCTTACATGACACTTTCACAAGATTCTTGAACGGGGCTTGCACCTACGCAAGATTTCTGGCGATCATTCGAAGATTATTCTTATTATGATACTTTCAAAACACCTTAAAGTTATTGCTATACGCTTTAAAATTAACTTTATCTATTCGTTAATATATTGAACGCATATTTCCGATGACATGTAGAGATAAACGCCAAATTACCCATTGAAGTCACCGAATAAGTTACAAATATGAATTCTTACACAATAAATTGTGTGTTCATGATAATTACTGTATTTATTAATCATTAGGAATAATTAATGGAAATATGCAATGTTGTTATCGTGGTTTTATCTAGTCTCGTCCCTTTGTAGTTACCGCTTCATACATACCTACTGTTTAAACGTGCAATAAAATGACAATGTCTTCACGACTACCTGCGAGTAGTATTAGACTTCATGAACTACCGTCTTAGTTGTAAACCAGCTTTAATAGAATAGTCACCACAAACCACAAATTTTAGCTTATCGTTTTTTTGCTTACTGAATCACCTCAGATACACCCAGATCCTAATAATTTTACCTACATCATGATCAAATTTATATATCAGTCGAGAATTAAACATAAGAAGCTTAGTTCGTTAGTAATTACGTCGAGATAAGCGGTCGGTTATGCCCATGGAGCAATTACAATAGACATGCCCTGCAACTCTACTTCTGTCGTAAAAAGTTTCTTACACGTAATTAAGAATAGATATGACAGCAAAACGACAGTGTAAAACAGACATCCGCAATTATGTTAACGAGCTTCTGAATTTAGTAGAGTGCGACATGTAAAGGCATCATTACCAGGTGGCAATATCAGTGTCGGATCGGCAGCACTTTGAAGCCATTTCGACGCTTAATGGTTCCCAGAAACGTTTTAGCATACGCACAAGCTGCCCGCTAATAGGTTAACAGTCGTGAGAACAATTTATCAAAAGTTAAATATTCGTGGGGTTATCGCTAATGCATCGTGGCTACATTAAAACACGTACTTCAAGTTAGTGGTGATGTAAAAGAGTAATAACTTAGGGAAAACCCGTTACCTGATAAAAAATACACAATCGAATCGTATTGATGTAAAGTCGAAGTTAAAAGGTCAAATAGGTTGTAAAAAGTGCGTCCGACGGGTTTTGACTTTGAAGTGACAACAGAGGTACGCTTCAGTAAGGTGCGACCTCCTGCGTTTACACTCTGTGCATACTGAATCGTAACTTTTAGTCTATTGCAACATTTTACCTTAGCTGCTTTTGTAATTAATTTTATAATGTAGCTTCATTTGATATCATTCAATTCATTTGGAATGTTTCATGCAACTTGTTGCAACAATAGTTTCATATTAATTTAGAGGAATCTTATTAAAAAGTAAAAAATTTAAATGTGAACTTTAAAATTCTTTTCAATACATTCTTAATATTAGCGATAAATTCTTAATAACATTACGTTTCTCATTAATCTAACAGTCCAAATATCTGATCATTGTGTACTAGTATAGTGCAAACCATATACTAAAAAATATAGCATATAAAACCTTGTTAAGCAATTAAGAGCTCGTTAGACGCTTCAACTGTTACGTCATTGGTGCAAATATTATGGAAGGCCTTTAATTAAATGGTACTTCAGTCACTCTTCATACACATACGCTAAATAAACATATCATCACGATCACTGACCGTTCCGAGGTAGTTAGAAAATTAGCCTACGTTTCAAATAATACACTAATTTCAGTAACATTCATACTTCTTATGCTTGAGTGCTCGACAGTTATTCATACTTTTTATCGGCATTTTTCAATTTGTTAGGCAATCCAAGAGACACAATTTTCAAAATAATATATCTCTAATAAGATTTTATATAGTAATTAAATTAATTATTTAAACAGAAATTTTCTCTTTCTTTTTGAACCCACTTTTCATTGGATAGTCAAGCACTCAACGTGAAAGTTGATGTTCCATATTCCCGTATAGAAACAGCTATTCCAAAAAATAACATACCTATTTATTATTCCTCTATTCTATTCCAGTTCGGCAGTATAAGATCAGCGAGTTACGCGGGAGAGGGCGTGGGAGGTCCCTCCAGACTAGACCTGTGCTATGTGGCGGAGCGTATTCTGGCTCTCCATCTACCCCAGAGGGATGCGAGGGCCGAGCAGCAAGCGGCTCATATGCTGTCCAACAAGCATGGCGAGAGGTTCATGGTGAGTACATAAAGTACTAATAGTTAGTACTTAGTAAGTACTAATAGTTACTATAGTTAGTATAGAGCTAGTCTAACCCGTAAGAAGAAGACTAAGTAAGAGCTTTTCTGTATGGTTTATCTTAAGAGGCAAATAAGGAAGGATATATGCGATGGGCTAGTAATTATTGACCAATTTCCCATATTAATCCTATGACGTTCTCAATACAACCTTTACTTGCTTACGAGGACTATGGAAAAACTTGTCTCTAAGGGTCCCTGAATTGTATTAAAGAATATAACCGTATGTAGAAATTAATGGATGTTTGTCCATTACGCTTTTCTATTGCCTAAACTTTCGACATCGCTACCAAAAGGATATACTATTTGAATATTGTATCAGATGTCACATAATGTAATGAATTGTAATGAAATTACATTATTACATATGCAATATTAATACAAACTCTTATAAAACTGATTCACTGAAAAAGTGCCTAATGAAACCTTAATTGGCTGACAAAAACCAATGACTGAAACAGTTGCATGAAAAGCATTTATTTAAAAAAGTAACATAACATACGCTTCACGACTTGTGTATACACACTCCATTTTTTTTATTATGGCGGGGTAGTAACAACCAATGATTGAAACAGTTGGGTGAAAGTCATTTATATAAAAAAAGTAACTAATACCTAATAAAAAAATTCCAGATATTCGAAGTGAACAATGAGGGTAGTCCAGAAGAGCGAATGGCCAAGGGCGTGTTTGGCAGGGCCAGGAGTGTAGGATGGGCTGGAGACCTCGCCCCTCCGCTTGACAAACTCTGCGCTGCCTGCAAGCACATCGAAAGCTGGTTAGCAGAACACCCAAAGAATGTGGCTGTGCTACTTGCATGGTAAGAGATACTTAATATGTATATTCGTTAGACGTATGTTTTGTGTTTGTCAAGAGTTGGTGTGTATGTATTTGCGTATGTATGACAAAATATGACAGGTAATATTACTGTCATTCATGCAAATATGTGAGATCAAGTGTTTATTTTAAGCATTACAATAAATGCTTATGAATATTCTAACCATCATAAACAATGATAGTCCGTGCTAGGCAAATGAAAATAAGGATATCTATAATTACTATGGGCAGTGCCTGTCTAATAGTATATTCCTAGGTGGTATACCAACATGTAAGTTAAAGTATGTCAAACAATACATGCATGCATGTTACCCAATTTTCCATTGCCCAAGTTATTGTATCTTTTCCAATATTAACATGTTTTTATATTTTTATTTTCAGGGGCAGCAGAGAAAGGCTAGGAGTGTTAGTGGCGGCGTACATGCACTATTCAGCCATCTGCGGCGCACCGGAACACGCGCTCGACCGATATGCCATGAGACGGTACTTAGACGACAGGGTTCCTGTCATGAGGCTGCCTTCTAATAAAAGGTGAGCGACTACTGTCACAAACAAGTACTTGTTAATATCTTTCACGAGAAATAGCATGAAATATGAAAGAAGATAGATTCTTTCCGGTATATCACTAGGAGTAGTATAGGTTTTCTAACTTTTGAGGTCTTTTGATTTACTATGTCCGCTACATTATGCTTAGCACAAAAAGGTAAAAAATACAGCTAAGAGTATAATGTCCTTACTTGGTAATTGGGGCTTTAAATTGGCTTGGAAAGAAAATTATTTGGAAAAAGCGAACAAGATGTTTTAATTTATTTTGATAAAGTAACAATACGAGCAAAAAGTTACAAAAATATCAATCATCTTAGACTTTATTTAGAGGACGCAATTGCTATACTTATTTCTTCTAATAATTAAGTTTTTCAGTATAATATAGCAATATTTTCTTACAGATACATCGACACATTCGCTGGGCTTCTAGCGGGACAAATCCGAGTGAATGCGACGCCGCTTTTCCTAACGCACATCAGCCTGTCTGGCAGCCTGGCGACACATGCAGCTCCCACAGTCGCCTTCTTCAAGGTTTACGAGAACTTCATTTGTATATATACGTCAGGTAAGTGATACAATAAGTGAATCTATAGATATATGAACAATTCAGGTTTATTATAATCTAAATAACTGTAAATATAAACTTTGATTGCGATTTATATAGTACAGTCCATTTATAAAAGTAAAAAGATGTTATGATATGCTGTAAAAAACAGAGTCAGCAAAACCAGTCATATCAATCAATAATTTTAATAGTTGGAGACAAATTTAAAATTGAGAACGGCAAATCACGCTGTTGCTTTTTATACAGAGATATCTATTCAAAAAAGTAAGATTCAGTGACATTGCCTTAATTACTTACTTTACAAGTTATCCAATACTGAAGCGAAAAACTTGAAGCAATATTTATAGAGAAGAAAAACATTTGCCACAATCACTCTGACCTTCTTTGCAGCACATTTCCTTTCACAGCATGTAATTAATAACCATATCATTTTCCCAGGTCTTTACATGGTGAATGCTGGAGGCTGGACCGTAGGAGTGGGTCGGTTAGCTCTTCGAGGAGATATTCTAGTACGAGCATACAAGAGGCCCGCCACATCACACGCCACACAAAGGCAACTGGTGTTCGCTTGTCAATTCCACACATGTGCTGTTACAGACAACGGCCTGACGTTTACCAAACAGCAACTTGACCATGCTGCCCAAGGTATGGTATTAATTTTGAGAGTATAAAGGCCGGTCCAGACGCTCCGTTTTGCACAACGTTTTAAATCCGCGCAGTTTTCAGAGCTCACGAGCTCAGTTATCGCTGCAACTGTGCAGTCCTCCCGACGGACTCAAAACTGCGCAATTTTTGCGGTCCACACGCAACGTTTTGTCTGCAACGTCTTGAACTGCGCAGACAAAACGTTGTGCAAAACGGAGCGTCTGGACCGGCCTTAAGGGAATAGAGTGAATGTGGTGCTAATGGTAAACACAGCACAAATTTGTTTGTGATTCATAACATATATCTATCTGATGGTTTAGCTGTGGTAGTAATTAAGTTAGCTCCTGAAGCAAATTCACAAAACTTTTGTTGTGAGATATTAATCAATATAATGTGATAGTACCCTTTGATTACCAGCCAAATATTTAAGCATAATAAGCATCCCTTTAATTGTTACCAATTTGTAATTAGTCAGATCATAATAATAATATAATCAGTATAATCTATACCTTCTATTAACTTTTAAAAACCCAATTTCCTGCCTAGTTTTTAATTTAACTGCCTTTGTTTACAAATACTACAACTTAATCCTTAATTGAGTACTTAAATCAACTATTCATAAACTAACACTCTATACCTCTCATCCTTAGATCCGACCTTCCCCAACGACGGAGTCATAGAGCTGATATTCGCCAGAGGAGACGCCCCAACCAAAGTCCCAACACCTACCCCTGCGGCGCCTCTACGAGCAGTCCCCGACGCACTGGCCAGAGCTGACTCTTTGGAGAACCTGAGACCTTTGTCCACGATCACTGATGATGGTAAGTGGGTGCTTTAGTATAGGGATTTGGGGTATTTGAATGTATATTAATGGAAAACATTTATGAACTCTTGTACGAGCTATTGGGAAATGATGTACTATTGCTCTTGTACGAGCTATGCACTGGTCGGTGGTTTCTATGCATTGAAAGCTTAGAAATGTAAGTGTGTAAACGTTCCTTTAATAAAATGTAGAGTTATTTAGGATAGGTTTGACCAAAACGATTTGGAAGTCGCATTATATAAATAAAATCCCTAATAAAATTAAGATTAATTTGTAAAAATACTAGGAAACCTTCCTGTTCCCCGAACAGGTAATAATTAGTACTTGTTAATGGTGACATGGCTGACAACCTGTCACATTGAGTACTAACTATCTGGTCAACACTGGGTTCGAGGTGGCCATAGAATGACTACCTTCGCAATTGCGGAGATGGACACCAAAGGGTTAATAGTTGTGAACGCGTTTGGCTTTTGTTTTGTCTATTAATTTGTAATAAGCTACCTTATACCTAATGATGCTAGTTTTAAATTAGTTATAATAAGTACAACACAGTTTTCATCTTAGGAACGCCAAATCATCTGCAAATCGGTTTGACATAATTCGTTAGGTGCAAAAGTGTACCGCTTGAATTCTAAACAATGAATTTCTCTATTTAATGGTAACACAGATAAGTTATTTTTATTTCATTTTCACGCGTATTATCGAATTGACATAACTCTGTAGGTTGTTTTCCATTTAGCATACCTAACTGTAATCCTAGAATAATTCGTCTAGTCTGCGGTTACTAATTCTAGATTGCGCTGTCAGCATTTGTGGGTTTTCTTGTGGTGTGAGAATAATATCTAGCACTGCTTTCTTTCAAGTAAAATGGTAAAGCGTTTACTATGCTTTTCAGGTGACAAAGGATATTCCTACACAAAGATTTATTAAAAAATAAATTAACATATTTGGAGTTCAATGAAACAAATAAACTAAATTTAAATTTTATAATATCACACTTTTGCACTCATATACCTACTATTACTATATAAGTGAGAGCGTTTAAATACGAAATTCAAGTATTAATAATAATAGTTGATTACAATAATTTAATATTAACCACATATTACCACCACCATCCCAAAATAATTAGAATAAATAATTTATACTCTTAGTTTACATCGGGGTAGAATTTGTAGATTCAGAGACTGTATACCAATCTACACTAGTAGTCGCGGTTAATCCTCCCCATATATCGTAAGGTCAGTCAGTACCTAAGGCATGGCCATTCTTCGCAGCTTTATCGAAGGTTGGCGACTATTATGATCTTTGAGCGCCATGTGGCCTTTGTCCAATTAAAAGGCGATTATGGAGGACAACGAACAATACAACTGCGGATATCTCATCGCCTTACATGGACAACTTGCTAGATTGTAAATATACGACTCTTAAACAAGCTATGTAAACGTTGTGAATGTAACTGTATAACTTTTAAGCCAAAATATACAATTGGGACTTATAATGGTGACTGTAAGTTCAAAAACGTCTAATATTGGGTTACATTAGTTAATGCATGTTATAACTTAACCTTCTATAACCATAACATATATCTATATCTACTGCCCCAACGTAGGCAAATACTATCGATCGCCGCCTAGAGAGAACCTGACAAATATCGCCTGCATAACTTTACTTGTATAGAATACTGTAATCTAGTTTTGCGAAACGCCACAAATATATGAAGGTTATACAAACCAATGGAACAGGAGCACAGATAAGTTACATCTGTTTCAAATTAACCTCATAGTTGTTTACCCGAATAGTATCTGCCTACGGTACATTCCGCTAACATTGAGCAGAGGCATATCTGAGCAGAAATCAGAAATCGCCAATGCATTCATGTAATCGGTATTGAAACATTAAATCTAGGAAAGTTGAGAAAAATAGGATTTGCTTACATCGCTATTAAATAATTTTTTACTGATGCTAAATATATATATATTGGTAACGTTATTATTTTAGAATCTCTTTGCATGTTTTTTTATCATAAATTTTAAATTTCAGTCTTATCTAAAAGACATCTTATAGTAATGTATAATTCATGTTAATTGATATTATTATTCACTATTAAGTTAAAAAGATCACATTAAAGTAAATTTATGATTCATTTGCATTTTTAATTTAATAATGCGTATAACGCACAGGCTAAATTAAGCATATAAAGGACTTTTTTAATTTTATTTATTATCTACATTACAACAACTATTCAAGATTATTCCAAATGTCGTTGACATATATCAAGAGATATATTGAGAGCGAAATTATTTATAGTCCCAGACACCTAGTTAAGTGTACTAATTATACAGACAAGTAAGAGTGATGATAGAACACAACAAATCAGATCAAAATCAAACAAAAATATTCCCGTCTAGTTTTCCTGCAGCTCGCTACATCAATATTATTTAGTAAGCTTATTAAAACTTCGTAATTACTATACATTGTATAGAAGACAAAATAAGTCATGTTGTACACCGGACGCTAATATCGTGATTAGAATATAATTTAGAGTGCTGACTTCGCATATTTATAAGTTCCCAAATCAATATTAATTTACTCGTTCTCGATCGATATTGGTTCGTTAATAACTTCCGTCATTTATTAAATTTGCTTTGTAGATACTTAAAACATTTTTTGGAACTATATTATCAATAACTCTAAGTCCAACCAATGCGCTTTGAGAATAATATAACCGTCTGACAGTTGTACCAGGAGTGAAGCCCACAAGGTGTTGGTTCTAATTCCACCGTCACCCCACAGGTGTAGAACTATTTCTGTCGCGGCGGGAACGGGAAGCCGCCCGCCCAGTCGCAGCCCGGAGCACGCGACAGGCGCATCTCGCGGCCTCCTATTTCTCTCACGTGATACTATTTACACTATGTAACTAGTACGATTTAATTTAATTCTAAGTTATTAGACTGGAAATTTATAGAATATATATTTGAAATAGGTTTTGTTAAATAGTCCTAATGATTATGAGCTTGAACACCGCACAAAAGTTCCCTTCAAAACGGATAAGTCAGTGAGCGAGGTGAGTTGAACACATTAATCTCGATAACTAACTTTCGACGCCCACACACGCGTCAAAAACAGATTTACTATAAAACCGTGATAAATGAACTTTAAGGCCAATAAAAACGTGTTATACAGACTTAAAGATGAAATACAAGCGTATCGAAGGCCTGCATTCAGTTTTCTTTTATTCGCTTTTGTTTCATTGGACTGGATTGAAAGGACGACCGCCGAGAACGGCGCTACACTAATTGAGCCGCGTGAAGAATCGCAGTTGACTGGTTTGCCCTTAAGACATTAGTCATCATTTCCACTTATAAATGTAAAGTACACTGTTCGTCTTTCGTCTCATTGCAAGCTTTATGTAGTTTAAACAGCTTTGTGCAGTTTAAAATACAATTAATGTCTCTTCCGGTTTTTCAAGTTGCACAATATTCAGTCTGTCGAGGTATTAGTTAGTTATTAAATAGGTACTCGTGGTTTGATAGTAAGCTTGAGTCTTCTCCAGCAACATGAAGAAAGCGACCTGATTGTGTTATGTAAATATTTACTCACATAAAATATTTGCCTTCACTAAACGTTAACATAGTAGAACCGTGCGAAATAATTAGGTCAATGTGTTTGAGGTTACAGTGCGTGCCGCGTTTTCTTTTTCATCACTTAGTTTGTGTGGTTTTAATAATTATCACTGTTATTATGGTTATTTGGGATGATGGAAAGATAAACAGGCGTTATCTGATGCATTATTATTTGATAATGAAAAATTTTTTATAACAGCTGAAATGCTGATAAATATAATTAAGGATTTTTCTCAAATGTATTTAAACTAAAACTTTGGTAGATGAAAACATAATATTTATTTGCTTTTTCATCCCACTCGTCCTAGCTGTAGATTCGGCTAAATGATTTCTCATTCTTTCATTCTTTGATACCAGAGATATAAAACGACAAAACTTTGCCTTAATCTGTGTGTTCTAGTTCAGTCGAGCAGGTAGCTTAGAATAATAATGGGTTAAGCTTCGAGGAATCCTTTAGGATCACGTACGATGACATCACGAGTGACCTCGCCCGCTAAAATCACCTTCGATACAACTTACTGTCAGGTTAAGCACAAATATGGCCAGTTCATTCAGAACCTGCTCCGAGTACTAAGGGAAATGCTCATTGCTTCAGATTATGTAAACTGGTTGATTAATGACCCAAGGATAAGCTTTGGTGATTCATTCATGCACTTTTTGTTGAAACACTATTGAGGTATACATAACAGAATAACAGAATTATTCTTGTGGCTTAACTGTGTTAATAGCAGCCACTAATTTGTTTTGGAAAGTGCACGTTAAGTAGTTATAAACAAGCTGCCATCAAAGATCAAAGGTCCATTTCTACAGTTTTCTTTAAAGTTTACAAAGGTTTAACAATTAGTTGTTATAGCGATATATATAGAGAAGTATATTTTTAACGTATAGAAAACAAATATAAGTATTCAAAAGAGATACATGACTCGATAGTAAAAGGGCAGAAAATCGTTTAAATCGTTTTAAGCAGAAAAACAGATAATTTATTTTATAAATATGTGAAAAAGAAATCAATAATTTTACTTATTTTCTTCCGTAACAAATGTTGATATATTCACTGTTTAGGGAAATGCATACAGTTGTCATATGAATTTGTATTTCTATTCGTATTTCTTTTTTGTATCAGACTTTTTATCTAAACGTTCACGGTGTTAATTGCAGTAAGTTACGACATTAGAAGATTGCCACAATAGATTCTTGTTCATTCTCGTAATTACAGGATGTCGTTTAAATGTACTGCATACGACCAATAAAAAGTCGATGTCCTAAATAGCAACAAAGCGTGTACTGTATTGAATTGAGATAGCGCGACAGCATTTAGAGAGACACGGAGTGCGTGGGTTACTTCTTATATAGGTTGCATTTAAAGTAAAGCGTCTTTAGAATTCATACGATTACACAGACGTTGAAAGGAATTTAACCATGATACGAAATAAAATAAAGACACTAGGAATAACTATATAAAATACTGGGCGATAATAAACTTATTAAAGTCCTTTAAACTTTGAAATTAAAACACAATAATTTACATTTCAATTAATTGTATCAGTCTAAGAAGTAGTCTATCTTGTGATTTTTTATTTACAATAATGTCTTATATGTCAGTATAAAAAAGCGTTATACATAGGTCCCCAAACTAGACGATCCCAGTATTTTACGAAACCAATACGTAAAATTGTAGCTAGATAAACTACAGACTATAGATCGCTCTGGTTATAGGGCGAACATCCTCTTCCTGTCTAGAGTAGCCGGTCGTTGAGTGTCTTACAATTTCGTAATATCTGCTCGAGCGACCGGCGTTATTTTCGTTGACAACACAAAAATAAACCCGACTACATCAATACTGAGGGCTAAGACGCATTCACTGATGAGTTTATACTAATTACATAGACGTGGTTTGGACTGCGTTAGTCTAGACAGTGACTGAGATTTCATAAAATAATCAGCTGACTGTCCACGTTTGTTAAAGTTTATCAAAAGCTGGGTAACTTTTACTTATAGCTATCTCGTTTTCGTATAATTAGCGTTACATAATTGAGTGTTATGACTGTTATCTGTATTGGTTTTGTTACACTTTTAAGTGACCATTTTTCGATGCTATCGCCGCCACTCTCACCTAAAGACAAACATATCTATAGGGTAATATTGCGGTATGTACAGTATCTTGTACATTACTCATACTAAACGTAAAACACTATTTTTTATCTTAGGTGTGTCTATTTCTTTTTAAATCATGAGCATATGTAAAAAAAATATTTTCGTTTTGGTTAAGGTAAGAAATATATCTATTGACATTTAAGATTCTGCTGAATTTTAATTAAACGAGTTTAGTCAGAGAGCTGCGTGACTAGACATTTAGTGTTGTTGACAGGTTCCACCTAGCGTTTTGCGTTTATTATTTTTAATGAATGTAATTTAGATTTAATCCGAAGGAAATCTACAAACATACACTGTAGTGTTCATTCGAGCGATACCTGGTCTACATGTGTCATTTCGCTTACACTAAGTGGTTTGAAATGCTCATAAAAGGACTGGTTCCTGATTAGGCAACGTCGCCTTGAACCGTCCATCACTGTTTGAACTTTAGCTCTACTCCATTAGTCTGAGCTTTTAACAATGTCGATCGAGGTTGCCTGTGCCAAGAACAGACCAATGTGACGCCTACTGTCTATCAAACTTCAATTATATGTATAACTGGGGATAAATTCGTAATAATTTACATACTTGCTTTTGCAATTGCCGAAAGGCGTGTCTATGTTTCTAACTTAGATAGTGCTCCGCGTATTTGTCACTTGAAAATGAGGGCTTACTCTGTATGAACACTCGCATTCCATACGATTTCTATGAATCTTTGAATAAGAAGGAAACTCATTTACTGGGATCCGTAATGCAACGGTCTTATCCCGTTGTCAACTTTAACGGGAACAGACCTCCTAATCCTTTTAAGGATGTGGTCTTGCGCGTGACGGCACTTGGCGCGCTGCGATGGATGCCAATAGATCATCACTACGGCGGCTGTTCCCGGCGCGAGGTCACACATCGCTCGGAGACAGCTCCGCCGATGGCTAATTGCATGAATGGGTGAGATCAGTGTCCACGAGTATATCCAATCGATTTAATTGAAGCGAATCTAACTCAATTACAAAACTTCTACAATTATAGTGTCACTAAACATTTTCGGTTCGGCTGTGTCGCAATCTATGTGTATTTAGTTGGTGTTTTCTCGTTGCTAGGTGAGAACGCGGGCAGTGGCTCAGGCTCGGGGTGCAGCGGTGGCGATCCGGCTGAGAGCGGCGAGGCAGTGCACACGTTCGGCCCTCTGGACGGCTCCATCTACGCGACGGTGGTGCGAGCGCCGGCCTCTCCGCTGAGTGCTTCCATGGACTCGGGCATCTCGTCGGCAGGGCGGCGCGCGGCTCCCTCTCCGCCCGACGAGTTGGACGCTCTGCTAGGCGACATGTTGCGGACGGTGAGCGCGCTGCCTGATCCGCCGCCCGCGGAGGCTCCGCAGTCGAGTGGCGGCCGCCAGTCGGACATACCGTATCACGCGCGCGCTGACTCCGCGCCCTTCACGTACGGCGCGCCTGGCCTCAAACCGGGCATGCTACGTTCCCCACACCGCCTCGCCAGCCCGGAGCTGGTGCGGCGCGCCCTCGGAGGCAACCGCCACTACCAGCCCATTGAGGACGACGAGGAGGAACGGAACACCCCGGAGCCTCTTTCCCCGCGCACCCCTGTGTCTCCCAAGACCTTGAGGAAGCTCACTCACGAGGATGTGACCACCACTACTACGACCACCCCGCCTCCGCTGACGAATGGAAACAGGTTAGTCGAATTTATTCTGCTTATTTATATGCATCGGATACTAATTTTTATTTCTTTTTAATTATTTTATACGTTATCATCAAATGTAGTGTCATAAAAATTAACACATTTACTATAAATTTATGAATAAAATTCCGAATATAAAAACATCCTTCATGCAAAATTCATTGCTGACATTGAGCACACATTAAAGTTTATTCGCTCATAAAATTCGTATCCAAATGCTATTCGTGATGATATTGCGACTATACATAGTGCTAGACCGGATTATGGCATTTGTTACCCATTTTATTACCTCTGGAAACTTCGAGGTCACTTCAACCAGAGAATGGAAGATAATTCAAAAACAAAAACAAAAAACAAACGCATTCACGACCATTAACCCTTGCGGGGTAGTCAGAGGTTCAGATGTCCATCTCCGCAATTGCGAAGGTAGTAATTCTATGGACTCCTAGAACCCACGTGTTAACCAGATAATCAGTACTTAATGTGACAGGTGGTCAGCCATGTCGCCATTTACAAGCACTAACTATTACGTGTTCGGGCAACAGATAGGTTTCCTCACGATGTTTTCCCTCACCGTATAATTCGATGCATTTCGTAAATGTGTTTTTATTACGAAAATGTACATAGAAATTCATTAAAATTCATTTCCATTGGTACATGCTCAAGTGGGATTTGAACCCTGTACCCACTGATACAGAGTCAAGCCCCAAACAACTGAGCTACGTCGAATTTAGAATGGAAGATAATGCATTCTTGAAAATAATAGAAAATAAGTTAAGAATCCTTTTCGAATCCATAGACTCCATATATTCAGACTAGCCAGTAGAAAGTATACTTAGTATACAACTAAGGAGACTTCCCATCACATCGCACTGAGCACTTACTTCTTTTTATTGAGTAGTGTTTTGTTGTGATTACGGGCAGCAGATGTGGATGTACGTGAACATGTGTCCGCGCCTCCTTTCCTGCATCTGTGGGCGTGGAGGTCGTTCAGACGCCAACACCGATGGCTCGCCTTGCACACTGTTTACTCAAATCACCAAATGATGCCTCTTGTTCACGTATCACTAAATTAACAGCCAAAGGTTTCCAAGTACGGTGCTCGCATATTGACACTTTTGTACCGTTTAGGATGTTGTACACATATTTACCTCACTATGTCTTTATTTACGTACATACATGACGATGCAATTTATTCAATCTTATTCTGATGTCATGTCCATACTTTATATTAACTACGAGAGTTATGTGTTAAATATATAGACTTGACATTGTAATGCATTTGCGCAACAACTTTTATTACTTCCACTTCAAAGATATTTACAGATCTAATCACTTAAAGCGCCGACAACATGTACCAAACACTAGGTGCATACTGTACTTGTATATACGCTTTTTGCGTTCGGAACTGAGGGCAATAGAGGTTTATTAACTATTCAAATAGCGGTGCACTCAGCCTTCTGAACTCTATCAACAACGAAGTAGTTCTAACAAGGAGTAAATTACAGTAATTTCAACTGAGCTAACAACACCTAGTTTGACGGCGTCTCATTCATTAACTTCTTATCAGATATGTTCAAGAATGTTTGCTAATGTGCCAGTAGCTGCTTATCTGTTTGTTCAGATGGCTAATTAATGTACGCACTTTATGGTAATGAAATACTCCTTATTAACCTGAATTAGTATTGCCAAACCTAAATGAGTTAGAAATGATTAAACGTTGATGTCATCGAAGATAAATAGAAATACTTCCTTTTAGGAGTGTAATTTAAATTGTTTTTGAAAAGTTTAATTATTTAGTTCATAATGCTATTCATATGATAACTTTTCATGACGTTTCTCATGATGTTACTTTACGTGAAATAATATTGCAGGTAATGTTTATGTTAGAAAGTCTTTATTCAATTGAAATGAGAAATTGAAAAATATATTATCAAATGAGTTTCTTAATCAAAAAAGTTCTTATACACGCCCTTGACAATTGACTGCTTGTCACTTTGGAATGAAAGGAAGTTATTACAGTTGGTTACGTATTGGCATATCATATTAATGGATTCATGTTGAAGCGTAGGCTGGTCAATCATGCGGAATAATGCTTTGTGTTCTTGTGACCATTGATTTCAATTATGAGTTGTAAAGGACTTATATTGTTATTGTAATCCATTCGCCAGATCTGTACCGTTAATGTTTTACGAATGAATGGAGTGTGGTATTTGCAATTAATTTTGGTTTGTATACACGTAGTAAATTTATTCAAAATCAAATACTCGTATGTGCTAATAAATTAAATATGAATTTGAATTGATTTCAAAATCTTGTGATGAAAAGCAAACTGATGTTGAAAATTGTTTGATTGTTTAAAATTTAGATTTACTAAAGAGTTCTCTTAGGGCTTACAAAAGTGTTGAACGTGTTTAGAATGATTTATTAGGACCGAGTCTAATTCTAGCTTTTATGAAGATTGAATATTGCAAACTATTGCTTTGAATCTAGAACAACTACTATTGCTTTGAAGCTCATACAGCGTACCTATGATATACATACACTTGGACTCAGTTATAACTAAGATATAAATAAATATATGGCACTGTGAATTCTGGTAACATCCCTACATAAACGTAACCGCACTTCTCCGTGGCCACTAAATTTCGATACCATATTCAAATTATTCCATCATAAATTAAAAACAATGTGAAGACAGAAATCTGTAAGTTATTACGTAGTTAAACAACCTTTTATAATCATTTCTACTAACGTTTATTGGCAGACTACCCATAAAATAATTTGTCAGATCTCGACAGTAATTTACTCCACCCATTAAATGTATCACAACCTTATCGCTATATATTATAACTTAACTTAATTGGCTGTTGCATAAACAGGTGGAAACTGGTGAATAAAGTATTAATATAAATTCTGCTAGGGCAGCGGTAAATCAAAGAAACAACTCTTCGCATTGGGAGTTATTATGGTGTCCGATTGCGATACAACGCGGCACGACAGTTGACTCAAACAAGTTACTATTTCGAGATAAACGCACCATAAAGGGAGATGGTAGCCAAGAGTCGGTGCCAGACTCCACATGTGCCCGACTACTTTCTAATGAAATACATATACATTAATGAGACTATTGCTGCAATTGTAGCGCCAAACATTGGCAATCCATGCCAATTTATCTAGGCGTAACTACATCTAAATAACGCGGAAGTTTATACGAGAACATTTAAATTATATAAGTATCTTGGTACAGTCACACGATTTAACACCAATTCGAACTTATGTGTTAAGTAGGTAGGTTTCTATTCAGTTTTATTTCATGTAATTTACCTATGAGTATCTTTCTAATTATATATTCACACATCTGAAAGAGGTACATAAAATCTGAAGTTTTGAGTCGCGTTTGCTCTAACATGTCTAATAATATTAAGGTAGGTTTTTTTCTATTGGAGCGTTTAACTCCTACTAAATCTGTTAGAACATCATTGTGTAGGACAGCATTTATATACCATTTAAATCATTTAGTTTTGGAATGTTATTTATTGAAACTCATAATTTATTAAATACAATCAATCAATCATACGATAATTTAAATGTTATTCTTCCCGCAACCCACGTGTTTTAATTGTTTTAAACTTGAACCAAATATGGATAAATAGGTACACAGTAATTGGAGGCATCGCGACATAGGTGTCACAACCTTGCTCCTACGCAGAAATAACACTTAACCACTTCCGATGGCATAATTAGCTGCCTTTTTTATGAAGGAAACACAGATAAACTTACGTTTTCTGTTCACAAACAAAATTAAATTACAAAATATATACTCAATATTCATTGAATGTTAGAATTTTATCCGATATTACATTGGTTGACTGTTAATACTATGACGTTTAGTAGGTACTAAAGACGTTTAAATACGATGTTTAGAATATAATCTGATATACCTAAATATGTCCAACCTACCTACATAGGTACCATATAGATTGTTCATAGCATAGATGTGAACAAGAAGGTTTAACGATCTAGAACGATAACGAACCGTACGATAGAGATTTCTGAAGGTCGGGTCTTAAATAACTCCGACCGATCGTTGCATATTTGTATAGGTTTTGTTCTTACGTGGACATCCGGCTGATATGATACGTTTAGGTCATAGTTTGCTAAAAAATACTTTAAGCATTTCAAAAATGATTAGTCACAAGCCCCGGTATAACAGACTATAGCTGTTGCGAATATTTGAATTTTATTACCCCGTTCAAATTGAATAATGACTGACATTACTTCATATGGATATAAGTTACATAGATAGATATGGTTTACAACCATTAATCCTTTCAGGGTGGTCAAAAGCTTGCATTTACTCTTTTTCTTTGGCTTCTCAATGTCCTAGATTCACTGAACATCAGACACACATTGTAAGCTAGTGTTCCGTGTATCTTATTGTTTACTATATCTATTCCAGATGGCTGAAAGACGACATCGAATGGCGGCCGACCAGCGCCAGAAAGACACCCGAGCAAAACGGGGGCTGGAAATCCCACAGCGCTCTCGGATGGAACGAAACATCCAGAATCAGGGAACCAAGGAGGTCAGAGAGTGCCATAGACAACGGATCTGGTCTGACCTGGCTTCAGAGACAACAGCAGAAACTTCGAGAAAGGCGGGAAGCGAGGGAACGAGTGGCCAGGTTGCCTTTGGAATGGGACACGGCACCTACCAAACATGTGAGACGATCAGCCAGCCATAGGTGGGTTTTGAAGCTTATGTATTAACGTCTTAAGCAACATGTGAGTTAGGCAATAATGTGTACAAACATACATAATTTGTTCACATTTTGTATGTTCGTCCTATACATTAAGAATTAAGATCGACATTAGAATCATGACAGTGCTTACTCAACGTGCTAGTATTAAAAATATACTCTTAGCACCTCTTAGAGTATGTTGTACAAATAATCAGCTATTTAAAACACAAAACTAGAAGCTTATATATCATCACCAAATTGATCGTTTATAAGTATCGCTCGATATAGATCGTATTAAGTGTTGAACACAAGGATTCAAAGAAGACGAATAATTCTTCATTATTGAAATACCTTTCAGAGTGGACGGGTACACAAGCGACACGACGGCGTTCGCAGATGACGACGATGACTTCAGTGTTCCCCTGCACGTGAACACTCGGACAGCTCTTCGCACCGACAGCATCAGCCCACAGGCTCCCGACAGGTAGGCTTTACTTTAGCCTAGTTACAATCAGAAAGGATATAATACTATATAGTTCATACTAGTTATGCTTTAAACAGTCAACGAGGGTTTATGCATCGAGTAATACGTCGATTGCCAAATGTTCTCAAGGATTAATTAATTTAATTTGTGCTTTTCATTGTTTCTGAACTTAAATAAGCCAGAGTAAAATTACACCACTAGGAACTTATCTAAATGAATATGCCTATTCTTCGAAATAGTTACAACTCAGTGGCTACACCACTTTGACACGCTCACTAGCTTTGTTTAAAACTTTGAACATGATCATAGATGAACACTACTGCGTAGGAGCACCGATAAGGAATATTCGTCATAAAAGTAATAATACAATTTCTTTCGTTACACAGGACATCATCTAGAAAGTTCATGTACAGCGAACAGAAAATGATGATGCGCGAGTGGAGCTCCAACTCCACGCCGACCGGCACCTTGGCCCCTGGACTACTCTCTCTGGCCGAGCCTCTCAATGAACCTTTGGTGAATATTTTATAATATTACTTATTTACTTAAATGTGGCCGATATTAATTCCTGAATGGGATAGACTACGCTAATCCACTTGATCTTTTCAAATCCATCTTATTCAAAGCAACCTATTCTGTCCAAATACATATATATATCCATTATGATTAATATTCTCTAAGAGTCTTACCACTTGTCTAAAGGCTCTAAATACTAATGATTTAAGTTAAAATATCTATCTTACTATATCTCGAACTTACAATATTTTTTTTACAACAAATTAATTACTTTCAAGCGAAATACTTTGTCATTAAAGTAAACTTACTAAGTTCTAATCCTCGATTTCATAATTAAGAAATTCTTAAACTTTCCAAGGCATTTACATGACAGCATACAAAGTGGATATAAAAGACTGTATTCAATTTATCCTATAACAGTAGGTCAGTTTATAAAAAAATTATAATAACTTTTTATCTATCACCAGTACGCTCACACACAAAACCGCGAGCGTTCCGAAAGTTGGTCCCGCGTGGAGTCTCGGGCTGGTACACCGCTGTTCCCCACGCATCCGCGGACCCCGTACCCGCCGACGCCCACGCCCTCTCTCAGCGCGCGCCCGCCGCGGTCGCCGCCCGTAATCAGGTAACTAGCTTACATCATATTATTACTTCTAATACGGGAGAAAACGTCATGAGATTATCTATTCCTCGGAACAGGCAATAGGCAGTGTTTATACGGTAAAACACCTGTTCTGTTACATGCTGACTATCTGGTAAAAACGTAGGTTTAAGGTGTTCATGGGATAACTAAACCTGCAATTTCGAAGACAAATTTTTTAGACACTCACTACACTGAAAGGCAATCTCCGTACTAGACGTAATTAACGAGCTGTCTGATTATATAATATCTTTGAGTCAACACTACAATTGCAGCAATATTTCTTAACATTTATAGCTTCAATTTGTTTCTCTTTTTAACTCTATTATTTTATATTGACAGGAAAGAGCGCGAATACAGTCCAGAATCTGAGTACCGCACTTTCAACGGTAGCTTGGGAGGAGGCTCTCGCAGGTCCAGCATCGGAGGCTCGGAACCTCACCACGTCGCGGCCGATAGAGTGCGCTTCGTCAAGGACACCAGCCACTTCTGGTACAAGCCTAACATATCCAGGGATGACGGTGAGTTTTTAAGGAGTGTATTTTGGCTTTTTTATATTCTTTAAGTCTAATAAATAAGAGTAGGCCTGAGTGATTTTGGTAATTTTTATATTAATATTTAAAAAAAAATCATATAAATCCTGCTTAAATTTTTTAAAGATTTTATTGGTATTTCAAACAATTATTACCGTACGTAAATTTCATGTTTAAACAAATATCTGTCACCTCTATTTTATTTCTTTTCATCACGTGTTGCGTTGATAGGCATATAAGCAAGTCATTGTATCAATAACTATTATACATATATTAACTACAGTTGCTTGTATTTATGAAAATACCTTAACCCCAATCAATACATTTCTTATACATATAGACATATGTATGTCAGTAAACTACAATCACACATTTTATTTCCAGCAATATCCGCCTTGCTCCAACAAGAAGAGGGAACATTCATAGTTCGCGATTCAAACTCATTCCCCGGTGCTTTTGGTTTGGCGGTTCGCACGGCAGGTGGCGTTCGTCATTTCCTAGTGGAGCCTACGGCTAAAGGGGTTCGACTGAGGGGTTGCCCTGATGAGCCTGTCTTCAGTTCGCTCTCAGCGCTTGTATATCAGCACACTGTCACCCCTCTAGCACTGCCTGTACCTTTGAGACTGCCAGAACGGTAAGTTTTAATACAACTATGTTCTCAGCTACTGTTATAAGATAGTAACAACATCACTTCGTTCTCTTTCGGCGTACATAACTGAGTTTGAAATTCTTAATATACTGTCACTAATATTATTAAAATATTCACGACCTTCAATCCTTTTAAAGTACAACCTCACATACATACATAATTTCCGTCATATGTAGCCTAACTAACAGGGTTTTGTTAGCATCAACTTGGAATATAAGCTTATCATTTAACAATAACCACTCACGCCATCTATTAATAAGCTAAACTCTTATTGTTTCAGCGACCCCTGGCCAGGTGGCAGTGCCAACACGGCTGCCCGAGCATTGCTAGCTACTGGTGCGGCATGCAACGTGTTACTCCTTGGATCGGAAAATACTGAAGCTTTGACGGGGCCCGCTGCTGTCAAGAGAGCCGTTTATAATATTTTACTTAAAAAGGTAAGAGATATTAAATGTTGTTGAAATCAACATATTATAATTATCATATTTCAAAAGTTTTTTTTTAGAAAAACTGAACCACATAACTTTGTGAACTACATTGATGGTACGATTTTGTTTGACCTAAGTCGTAATTGCTAGGAAATATTTGGATATCATTGTACTATACGTATAAGTACTATTTTAGATTAGAAAAAAAATTTAATGCTCCTCGAAAAGATTTTTTCTTCTCTTTCTCTTATTGATTCTAAAAAATAGATTATGGTGATATGTTGTTGCTGATTAGTAAATGTCCGACTATATCTTGTTTTCTCATCATCATCTTGCTTTCCTTACAGGCTCCAGCCCACGTAGTCCACTTCAAAGTATTCGGAGGTGGCATAACTCTGACGGACGCAGCTCGCAAAATTTTCTTCAGAAGACACTACCCGGCTTCCGGCGTGTCCTACGCTGGCATCGACCCTGACGAACGACGATACAAATACACCAATGACAAAGGAGGCGTGTCTGAAAAGTTCGTAAATCTTATACTTTTTTAATCCGAACTGAAGTAATAAATTAATGAAACTACATTCACACGTACGTTATTTTCGGGGAAAACCATAAGGATTATTCAAGGATTATGTAGATCTTTATTCAATTTCGTATGCAACGGCAAAAGTAGAAACTGTCTATCGCTACCTTAAACAACTTGACAATTCTCAATTCAAATGTAACAACCTTCTCATGCCTACTATTCTGCTCTTCACGATACGTATACTTACGTAAATTAAACTGTTTGGATATAGTTTTCTTATCAAATCAACACCATGTACTTATATTTATCAGAAATCCTTTCTCTCTATAGCATCCTTTTCATTTCAGGAGAATATTTGCATTTGTGGCGCGAACAACGTCGGGTGCTGACAACCAGTGCCACGTATTCGCTGAACTAGAAGCTGAACAACCAGCTACAGCTATCGTCAACTTCGTTAATAAGGTACATATTATACCAGTTTACAATAAACAAATATTATAGTCAGGGTCGTGGTTATTTAGCCTGCACTGAAGTTGACTTGCTTTTTATTTAGATAAAACCACTGCAAACAGATTTTTTTTATTTTAAATGAACATCATACATTGCTTACGGGTTCAGAAAATTACTTGTCAATCTTAGTAATTTTAATGTAGTCATTTACGGCCTGTACGGCTGTTCGCCAGATAATTATTGTTTTCAAATTTATAAGAGTATATGTTAATTTGTTTGCTCTATGATCTCAGATATGATCAATATATTTTTCTTTTACAGGCTTTGCTGGGAAATATGCAAAAACGAGACATCATATAAGAAGACGATATGAAAAATGAATAAACTTTGCAAGGTGCTTACCAACTGCCTGCTAAGAGACCTCTATTTTTCTTACAAAACCCTTTTTATTACTTTTGAAGTACCTTTTTAACAAACCCTTTAATTTTTCATTTTTATATACGAGTATAACATTAAAAAGTCCCTTTACACAATTTACAAAATGAATTTTACAATAAGGTAAAACTTTTATACGAGATTTTTTTCTAACTTCTCAGTATTTTTTTCACACTCGTTATAGATTACTGGATAATTCAGACCTTGTTAAGATTGTCAATAAGTTTCTGAAGTTGTTTACAAAACATGTTCTTGTGAAAATAAGTATAACCACTGCATTAACTTCCAAAATTCCCAGTGCTTCTGTTTTCGTTAGGTATTAACGCAGATTTTAGTAATAGGAAAACTAACTAGTCTCATTATTAATTTAATATTATACATAGATACTTATAGTAGTGATATTGCGTGCCTATAATAATGTTAATTATATAGATAATAAAATGTAATTACCTAATTCTTAACTTGCATTGCACAGATAACTTATAATGTGTAACCTAATATTTTATTTATATAAAATAGTTTGAATCTAAAAGAACTTGAAAATGCAAACGCATATGGCTATAATGCAACATTTATTTTAACAGAGCTTAAAGTACAACGAATGTAATGCAAACCTGAATATTGATATAGATTACAGGTATATACTAACATTATAATTGTTAGTTAATAATTCTGACCGTTCGTATACAACTGATACATGTGTAATTTTAATCTGTTAACAATCGAAAAGCTTTTTTACCATGTCTTTTCATAAATCTATGATGTGGCAGCTTGTTACATAGAAATGTGCCTAAGTATATGTTCTTTTACTTTATAAGTATACGTATATACGTAACATCGTATTAAATTGTAACATAAATAAAATGATTGTTGTAAAATGTATTTATTAATATATTACAATCTTAGGAATATACTACTTGGTGATTTTTATTTTTTCCTTATTAACACAATCAAATACATTAGATGATTTCTCATTGAAGTGTTAACGGGTATGAATGAAAATACAACACATAAAATATTGTTGCATGTTACAATATCAATGTATCAGTCGTCAAAATACACTAGAGGGAATGTTAAGCATAAAACCAAATAAGAAGAAAAAAGTATAATGAAACAAACGGTTGTAACTAGTCATAAAATATACATAAATTTAATAGAGTCAGACTAATTGACATATATTGTAGCTTAAGACCAGACAGTAGTTAAAATATGTTGACATTGTACTAGATTGAAGAAAGCAACGGAATATTCAAAAAGTATTTTTACAGTCACTAATATTCCCTATAATACATATTTATTTGGATACGAGTATAATGTAATATACTACACATCTACATCTACTCGTATAATACTGATAATAATCTTTACCAATTTGAAATACATACCAGCCATTAGTATTTCAAATATTTTTTTTATTATTATTTGATATTTTCTAAATAATGTTCTCAATCACATCCTAAATTAAGTCGCCAAGATCCGTTTAGACATGTTTCAAAGCCCGTCGATGTTTTCTGCTGGGCCGTCAGTCATCCGCTCGACCGAACCGCAGATATCCGTAATCATCATATCTTTTATCATCGTTGATGACTCTCCTGCGAATGATGCCATGGTCATTATACCGATGCAGATGTTCAGGCCGCATATCCTCGTCTTCATCCAAGGACAGGAGACCACCGTGGGCCGTCCCGGGGGAGGCTCGTAACACCATGAGCAGCAGCATTAAGGACAGAATACTCCAGGCGCGCATTATTCGATGGCACTCTGTGGATGGAAAGACATGGGTTTGGTTTATAGATTGAAAAGCCTGAAAAGATTGAAAAGAAAAGAAAAGAAAACAATCAACGTCCAGGAAAGTGATACCAC
Source organism: Leucoptera coffeella (assembly GCA_030578115.1). NCBI lineage: Eukaryota > Metazoa > Arthropoda > Insecta > Lepidoptera > Lyonetiidae > Leucoptera > Leucoptera coffeella. The sequence continues at coordinate 98,659 of JAMBLF010000421.1, forward strand.
GATGATTTTCCTATTTCGTTCTAAAACAGTTGAAAATTTAATGTAAGAAATCTAAATATTAATGGTAATTAATATGTGCTGGTAAAACAAAATTGAACGATTTTGTTCATCGTCGTTCACGTTAAGATCTAAGTTAGAGTTTTGGATGCCCAAATACTTTTGCATAGCTCAGGCAAGGTATATAGTTAATGACTGTGACTACCTCTAATATAATTGCACTTGTAACACGTTTGTACATTTTTTTATAATTTATTGCCTTACATAAGAACAGAGAAACTCACCATGCAAGGACGGATAGCTGAAGAAAGCTTCAGTAGAATAATCTACCGACTGTGCGATCTTGCCTAGCCAAGTTTTCAAAGATAAATGGATTTTTCCATGCCCATAGAGGCATTTATACCCTGAGCAGAGAAACAAACAACCCCCGTTTTAATATTCCCCTCAGACTAAGAAAGCAGTCAGCAGCAACGAGGCGTAATAGAAATTGACAGATTCAAATTCTATTATTATTGGCTATTGATAAATATTGTTTCTTTTCTTCTGGGATGTAAAGTTATTTTGTTTTAATATATCATTTTAATCATCAATAATTACCGAAAATACTCGCAGTTAATACAATAAATAGTTTGAAATAATTTTTCATCATTGGATGATTGCTAATTACCGTAGCCACATCTAAAAAAGTAAAAATAAATCCCGCCTTTTTTAGCTCACTGTCAAATCGTGATTTAGAATTCAGATAATAATAGCTCATTACTGTCGTGATATAATTTTCACGGTTAATTAATAATATTTTTATTACAATGGGAGTTACAACAAACGAATTCGAGTCTTTTGAGAAACAGTTCCTAGAAATAGTTGGTGAATTTCAATCAGTCTATGTATGTATATTATTAATGAATTTTATAACTTTAGCCAACGACTCATGTATTTTTTAATAAAACGTTTTGTTTCACTACTTAAATACCCAAATAGAGCATTATAAGGTTCGATTCCCGTTAGAAGCTAATTGGGTGGATAATCAATTAACAATGAATGGATTGATAAGACTCGTACGCGTTTTTTTTTTGATTTGGTAGTATGAGATTTGTACTTCCAACCAAGAATCTACTGAAAACCCATGCATATTTCTAAATATTATATACGTTTTACTATCCAGGGATAAATAAAGTTTAAAAATTCCGCACTGTATTTAAATCTTTATCCTTAAGAGATAGCAGTCACGAAGAATATTTACAAATGTATTTTTAGGACCACAATCATAAACATGATTCATTTAATTATACGAGTATTACGTATTCCTTTTCACTATGCTTATCCGGTATGTATTCCAACTCTTTATCTTTCTTCTCGACTTGTCGTAAGTAACGGGGGTACTGGGGTCTATGGAATATATAGAGCGAAGGTAATGTCACTAATATTCTATATAAAATGCGATTGCAACGTTCTATTGTTAACACGAAATAGAAGAAGCCTTAAGAAAAAACAAGAATATGAATAGGAGTGACATCTTTAGAATCCTTCCTATTTTTGCGTATTATGTAATCACAAGTATTATGATTTGAAATGCTTTAATTTAAGAAACCATTGCACTCAAACGTTTAAGACCACTTTATGCCCTACGTATCTAGAATTCCGAAAGCCGCTTACGTGAGGCTCTTCGTGTAGAATCGAACAGGGCTGAAAATGCTGAGTCCCTTCGCGCGTCGGCTGAGAGAGCCGCTGCCGAGGCCCGTGCTGGGGCTGCAGCGGCCACAGCTGGTGCCTCACAGGCGTCTGCAGCTCTTACCAAAGCCCTGGATGAACTTACTGCTGTCAAAATGAGAGTGGACCTTGCGGTAAGTGACAGTACTGGGACTGGTTTTAATTTAGTAGTGAATAAATGAGGGCAGAATTAATGCAGCAAGTTTGTGATTAAACGATAGATTGAAATAGTATTTGTAGTGTATAAGAACGAAAAAGGCCAAATATTGTCAACATATCCCTATATTAGACAAACAATTATTATCAATGCAAGAATTGATAGTTTAGTCATAGTCATGTCATCTTCTGCTACAACCCTTATCTAAATTAGAGCTCCAAATTAAGAATCAGATCAGAATAATTTTTGCGACTGTAATTATGGTATGGGTATTATCAATTAAAATTACATATTCTTAAGCTTGTTTTCTCATGTCACTTTTAATAGGAAAGGCAAAGGGATTCACTAGAAGAACGTTGTTCAGAATTGTCATCACAACTGAATACACTGGAGCGGGAGTTACAGCAGCTAAGGCCTCTTCAGAATTCCCATGTCGCGTTGCAAAGGCAGTATACAGAGTTACAAGAACAAGTCAGAATTGCCACCGAAACCTCTCGCACGTTAGTACCTTCCAATATAATCACACAATGCCATTAATCAAGTTAACCCTTTATATGAATGTGCTAGACGACCGTACAGTTTTTGTAATGTAGGTATGTTATTTTTAGTGATAATGAGGTGAGTGAAAAATGAAAAATATAACAATTCTTCACTAAATTTTATAGGTTTTGCTAGCAAGAAATTTTAAATATTCATTTACCCCTTAGTCATTTTCGTAAAACACCGAAAAAAGTTCCTATTTTAGAAGCTTTTTACTGACGTCCTAGATTGGTACTACTGGTTACTGATATTGTAAGAACCATCAAACTACTATATATGAGTGTATCTACATACAAACTCCAATTCTCATATAGGGAAGCCAATCGCTTAGAGGCTGAACTACGTAGAGTAGAAAGAAGTGCAGCAGGTGGAGCGGAGGTGCGTGAAAGAGCTAGGTTAGCTGCTGCAGCCCATGCTCGGGAAAGAAGATTCTCAGCTGCTGAGTTACAGCAAGTCAGCAAAGACCTTGCCAATGCTAATGGTAATCTTTTTGCTCTTGGTATTTTTTAATCTATTGAGAAAAATAATGTTTCAATTTTCTGTACTTAATGATGAAAAATTGAGGATCCGTGGTATATTAAGAGTTTTCATCACCTCCTCCCCAGGAAAAGCACCTTGACGAGTTATGTATAGGAATGTACAAATGTAGTGCTCACAGGCTTACGCATCCATCCTCATCATACTAAGACTATTTAAAGCTTACTTGGAACTCTGTAAAAAGTTACAGATTGTGAAAAATTCGAACTATGAGTTAGTGTTAAAAAAATGAGTAAGTGCATAAAATAGTGTATATTTATTATAGTTATTTCAGTGTATATTAGATTCCAATAAAATTATCGCTTAGGTATATTCCTCCTCTAGATTACTGTCTTCAATTAATAATATCGCAAGTATAACAATATTTCAAATTGATTTATTTCTTGCAGCTGAAATCTCAAGACTAAGCACATTAATAGTAGATTTAGAGCGTCAACTTTCCAACTGTGGACCAGCCAACATACAAACTGCAGCTAGCAAAATTACCAAAGCAGACTTGGAGGCTTTGAATGAAACCAGAGCAGCTTTAGAGGCAGAGAGAGCTGGAACTGCTAAATTAGAGATAGCTTTGGCCAAAGCTTTGAAAGATAATGCAGTATTAGCAAAAGAAATGCATGCTAAAGATGCTCCCAAAGAGCAAGATGTGGATCAAGGGATGGGTGAGAAGTACCCGTCTACTAATAGTGCACTGGATACATTTCTTGCTGAATAGTCATTGATGGATTTCTGTTGCTTGTATAATTTACTTTAACAGTCATTAAATATTTCATCTTATTAGTTTAACTTTTGTTTTTACTTACATCCTATATCATTTTATTTTATTTGTTAATGCAAATGAAGACAATGAGATATCTCAAACCGATATATAACATAAGTATAATTTTAATACAACTTAATCGTAATGAAAACCAACCCTACACACGTTTTTCTTTTGATGGTATCTTCAATTGTCACTTTTAGATCTCATCCAAACAATCTTAAGAACTGTCATGGATAAGAGTACAAGTAACCATGGTATAGCATAGAAATGAAGTAATTAAAATCACAATCTATAAAAGGAATCACTCGTACACAACCTGCAAAACATCACTGTCATTGTTACCTACACCGCTGTCCCCATTGTAAGTTATGGTAACGGCACGTACATGAAGCTGCGTTATTTACTGCTTACACAATATTGATTAATTATACGTACGTAACAGTTTGGTTCTCAAGAATCGACTGTTGACTACATTACTTATTATCTTTTGAAGATCGAGGCAAATGATATGAAAACTGTCTTAAGATTCTAAAAAAGTATATCTCATTGTATATTTATCGTGAATAAAATGTCTAGAAATGTATTTACTTAGATATATACATACCTAATTACATATTACAGTTTCTTTATAGAAGACTTAGCAAGTAATGTTAAATTACTTGCGGTTCTTTTAAAACGCATATATGAGATAGGTAATAAAATAGATACACCGCTTGTTTCGTAATATCATTAAACAGGTAACAACATAATATGCTGCAGCCAGCGGCGACCAGCCATTGTGCTAAAACGAGTTTCTAGGAATGCATGATGCCGGCTAAATCGCAACAAGAATCTCAAATCTTCAGACCGATGCAACGGCAATGTTTTCTACTTACGAGATCTATTTATTACTATGGCTAAGTCAAATATGGGAAAAATATACGCATATAAGAAATTATGAATCCAAAATGTAAAAGGTTCTCTTTAATTAACTTTGGAATAACATCCTGACACTTTTTGTTGATTTCGTAATCAGAACCTATAATTCAGCAGTGTAGACATGCAACCTTCGTAGTGGTAAACGATGCAAAACAGTGGGTGCATGCATGGTCATTGGAGGCAATATTCGTAAAGGTTTCGCTGCGCCCCCCTTGGTGCGTGGGCGCCGATCGAGAGCCCATCGCATTGCCTCAGTAGCGAGTGGACCAAGGCGCAAGATCCGCGCCGCGCCAGCACTCAAAACTATGCGCACTCGACAAGAACGATCTGTGATATAGTGATAAGTTACGAATAAATTATTAAGCAATTGGGAAATCATATGGAAAGTAAGGTAAGTTTTTTCATACTTTATGCAACTGCATTACTAGTACAGAAAAACAAATAGTGGGAAATAATATTACAACAGTGTTACATAAAGTATTAAAGGTAAACGCTTGTGCTACCATCCGAAATACTAATACCTACGAACGTAAATTTAATTGTTTTATCTATAAAATTCGCAATAACAACAGTGTCTTATAAATGAGAGAAAGTTCAATACCAGCTTTCATGGGAACATAAAGCTTAGTTTAGTTTAGCAATCACAGGTAGGATCTATTTTGTCAAATAAATACCACTAGGTGTGCTTGTTAAGTATGTTGTGCTAAAGTAAACATATTAACCTATTAATATTGTAAACGACATAAATTGTCATAATCTATTAATATAGGAAACGATATAAATCAGTTGAATAAATGAAAGAGGCTTTGCAATAAAAACTCCAAATGAGCACTTGAAATCTTTAGCAAGCATTGTCCATATATATCCATACATAAAATAGCTGGTCCGCCGACGCAATGTTGATACACTGACTCAGACAAGCTGTGTCACAAGGACGAAATGGTGAGCTCAATGTTATAAATAAGTTATATTCTTATGTCTTATACCCATTAAATTGAAATACAATGACTCGTAAATAAATTGTCTTTGAAATGAAAATATTAATACAAAAACAACTTGTTAAAAAGTATATTAGTTTTAGCTGTAGATTCGAACTGTGTTTTTCTTATTATACCTAACTCTTATTTCATAAGTTATTAAATTGAAAAAACTTCTATGGGTTGCATGTGTAATTAAAGACATCTTTGCGAATGTGCATAAATAAGTAAGTATGGCTCAACCTGCAAAACAAGACGTATTTATCTGTACCGCAACTTAAAGGTTGTTAAGTTTCCTTATACAGCTCGATACGAGAAGATTGTCACATAATATTATCTCACTGAATAGCCAGCGTTTTGGTTTTGCATAGAACTATTTATTCCAAAAGTAGGCTAATGCTTCGCTAAGAGTATTGCCGTGAAATGTGTTTGTAAACATACAACAAGGTGACGCAACAAACTGTTCAAAGACGTATTGTTTCGTTAATTGCTGTGCTAACGTTAGGTTATGTATTAGTTCACCATTCACTGGAGGTGTTATGCAGGTATGATGCCATAATAGTACGAACTCATGTTCTTTAGTTCCCTTGGTGTTTGACAAACCTCAAAAGCACAATATCTTCTCGGTCTCTGTTAGCATAACCATGGGCCGCGATGTTATTGACACGGAATATTGTTGACAAGTTACTACCCCATATATTTAACACACCCTCAGTGCTTCACTTGGGAGTCTAAATGATCATATATTATGCACAATAAGATAAACATTATTATTGGATTGTATTTGTTCTTGTAGTATAATATAATTACATATAATAAAAAGTATAATTCATTCAGTTTAAAAGTGAGTTTACGAAGGAAAGAAATATTTACTAATACCCTCCCAGTTTATAAACAGCCACTTATGCCGAACAGAAAAATGCTACTAACACTGAACTGCAGATTTTGAGTTGTTTAGTTATTTTCAATAAAATAATATAAACAAAGTTTTACCTTTTTTACCCTACTTTTTTTTTAAAAATATACGCGATAAGTCCTATTTTCTTGTCTAATGATTAAAAATCGCGAGTCTACAATATTAAAATTATATAAAATCAAAGATTAACATCATTATGACATAGTATTGCTTAAGGAACATATTAAAATCTATTTAAATTATAGTAATTAGACAAGCAAGTAGTCGCATTTTATTGACACATACATACATGAGGCAATAGAGTTGATTATTTTGTTTTACAGAAATATGGCGTCTCCTTTGATATTGCGTGGCTTCGTGATCTTTCTTATAGGACTTTCCACAGTGAACAGGTAAATCGACTGCAATATAATTATATATATTATAATCACATACTGTTTGCCTTAAAAAGCAAAATAATTAAATATGTGTGTTTATAACCACTTTTATGCATCCAAACTAATTATAGCACACCATTAACGTCACTATATCTTTGTCAGTGTATAATTACTTCTTTATTTTATGTTATGTATGTTTGAGAAATCCACCACTAAAAACCTACATATCCTTAGGCACTCACCATTTGGTAAAAAACTGTCACTTGTATCGAAAGACCGTCCAATAACATAATTAAACTTAATCGCTACTTCAAAAGTTACTCAGCTCTAATCCTTCTTAGTATCATAATACAATTTACAGTGTATCCATAGTGGGTCCTAAAGTCCTACGACCCTTCAACCCTTACCGAGTGAGCATAGCTGGGAGCTCCCGTGCCCAGACTATATACGTGGCTATCGAGGGCCGACGAGCCAATGGTGAGCAGTTCCAACAAGGACGAGAGGTGCAAATACAACCTGCCCAGTCCAGACTGGTCGACCTTGAGGTGAGTGCAGCAAATAAAACGATAGAAAGACACTGATGGAAAACATGTGACTGTATGGATATATTTAGTTATTACAGGTTGTAAACATATTGTTGGTAGAAACAATTTAAGTGATATATCTATACATACTAGATTTTAGTTTGTGTTAGTAGTTATAAACGTTTTATTGGTTCAAATAATTTACAATGCTATGAGAATCATAGTGTAACGAACACGCTATTATTAATTATTGACTTAAAATATAAATTCCAATGTTTGGTTTGGATGCCTTCCTGTAATACATGTCTCTAGGAATCGGAAAGTTATGCGAAACAACACAACCAAATATGACATAGAGCATATAATATTGATCTTGAATCTTGATGGGCATGCAATGATTTATTTTCAATTTCCATTGATACTAAAAAATATTGCAGATATACGAGCTAAATCTACTGTATGACTACTACTTATCTTATTTCTTTAATATTTTTTAATTCGCAAGCAAGTAACTGTAAAGTTATTTTTACAATCAAATTTTATTACAAAAAGCATCCACCTACTAATTGTCTTGTCAAAAGTGATGATGAAGTGATGAAATGCTATACCACTATTCATACTTATCATTTTATACGAGTATAAAGTGATCTGCGAATTCGTTATCAATTTATGAAAATTCAGATATCAAAATGTCATCATCATGTTTTTCTCTGTAAATCGGTTTAATGCCACAGATTTTAATCCTTGCCCTTTAAGTCAAAGATTCACGTGTGTTAGTGATTCTATGGACACCTCGAACCCACATGTTAACCAAATAGTCAGTACCTACTATAATACATAGATCTTAGTGTTAATATATATCAAATTGCTATTATATTTCATATAGGTAGGAGATCCAGGTCCAGGTCAATACACGCTGGTAGCTCGCTCCACTGCTGGGCCCCAATTCTCCTCGCTGGCCCCAGTGGTGTACCAAGCCAGGAGTTTCTGCGTCTTCATCCAGACTGACAAGAGGGTTTACCAGCCTCTTGATACTGTGAACTTCCGGGTTGTCGCTTTGGACAAGTAAGTAGAGAATTGTCACGGAGAATGAAGTCTATATTTGCATTACGTTTTGGTACCCGAAGGGATATGTATGTCTTCCAGGTTCTATCTACTATAACGAGGTAGGAGGACGTGGGTGTATGAAAAAATAGTGTCATAATAGCGTGAACTTATTCAATCTTGTTTGGGTGAATTTAGCAAGAATCTAAATATAATATGTGGTTAGTTAATATAGTCCTACATGTTAAATGTAACCTCACGTAAAGACGATTTTGTAAACGTTTATTTCAGTATCAGAAATTAAATTATTACATATATACACATCATGCCTGTTTCTTTGTAGAGGGGTAGATAGAGATGATGGATCTGGGGATTTATTAGTTATCACCAATTATTAGTAAGTGTTCATTTCCTATTTACCCCTTCCGAGATTATGACGTAACATGTTAATCAACAATCTCACAAGGAAGTAGTGAAAAAACACTGCCCACACTGGGAATCGAACCCGGAACAACAAAGATCAGTTAACCGTCACGCCGCGGAGGTCGACAAACATCAATACCTATTACTCTAAATAATATCGCGTACTTTCACGTCCTAAGTTAGTCTGGGAGGAAACATAGAATACTACCCAGTTGCATTCCGCGCCCTTATTGATCTAGAGTGAAATGAAATATTTTTTGCAAAGACCTTGCAAATTTATCATTGTTCCACATTAATGCCATATTAACACCCATACTAATGCTAAAAGGGACCGAGAAAATATTATATCCACCCTGAAGAGGATACATACATACACATCACGCTCGTCTTTCTACTGGATAGGTATAGTAAAGGTCTCCATTTTACCCGATCGTGGGTATTCCACTTTCGCTTCATCGACAACCATTCACCTCGTATGTTCATACATATTCGACAGGTGTAGGTGCTTCTACTGTTCCCATTTTTTCAAAGATTAAAGGACGTAAATACGTATATAGTGGCACTTTTACGGTGTAACGAAATATGAGACAAATAGCGCGCACTTGGCGTAACTTTCGATTTCGTTCGACTTGACGCACAGAAGAACTCACAAGATCTTTCGATTACAACACACCGTCACAATCAGTGCTAGCGGGTAACGGGTCGTTCACCTGGCCTCGGCGAAATAAACTAATTTCGAGTTCCAACTTTAACTGTTATGGGAGCGAACGGTGTATGCAACTATGACTTGTCTATAAGGTGTAATGTAGCTGATTTTTGTACGTATGGTTATATTATACACACTTCATAGCCATTTATTTATTATAGTTCTTGCAGGGTTTCCAGATTAATGCATATCTGTGCAATTGTAGAATTAATGAAGTTTTCCCATTTAATGAGTATTTAAAGTGACAGATTGTATTCCATGTCACCATCTGCAAACACTCAGTTGTGTTTAGAGTACTAGTTACCTTATCATTTGGATCTTATTTCACTAGTTTGCGTGATGCAAATGTGACTATTTGTGACCGCAAAGATAGGATCTCTCTGAGCTGCCAATGTGTGTGTTTATTTCTTTTGTTTTGTTTTATAAATCATGTATGTTGTTTGTAAACCGTCTCTGTAACCCAAATAAATACATACATACATACACATCCCGTCTGATTCCCTGTAGAGGGGTAGGTAGAAATCACGGAACCCCATTTGTCCCGATCCTGACAGACCAGTTTCGCTTCATTTGGCACACACACACACTCGGCGGTTATAGGTACTCCTAACGTCACCCTTTCACAACCCGTCACGAACGGCTCCCTGGAAAGGCGGAGCGTGGGCTATGGAGACCCGATTTAGAACATTTCCAAATAAATGTTTTTATATTTACCTTATTAGACAAAAAAAGACACTTCTTTTCCCTGCATAGTCAGAGATTCGGTTATCCATAGTCACAATCGCGGAGGCTCAATACTATGGCCACCTCGAACCAACATTAACCCGCATTTCTTTATGACTTTAAATTTAATCCTTTACTTCACCAGGTACTTACTTCCTTTGTCTGATGCTGTGGACGTTTCAATCTTGGATGCCGGTGGATCTCCCGTTCAGCAATGGGCTGGCATGCCCCTGGATAGAGGCATCTTGAAAGCCGAACTTATTTTAGCCGATGAGCCTGGTTTAGGGGAATGGACTATACAGGTAAGTCTTATAAAAGTGTATCGAACCTTTAGTTAAATGAATGAATTGTATATTTCGCTGCTTTAAAACTAAACTGAAGAAACTCGAAAAACATTTTATCTCAAAAAGATTAAATAATAAGTACATAAAACATATTAAGTTAATAAAAAGATAAAAAATGTATTTATATTTAATCATTTTTTTATATTATATGCAATTTAATGTCAAAAATATATCAACTATATTATAAAACAAAGTTTCTTCAGTTTAGTTTTAAAGCAGCGAATTTTGTTTGTTTTTTAATCCGTGTGAGTTAAAAGTAATAATGTCTTCGTGTTTATCTCGTAGTTGCGAAATAATTTTATCGTTTTATTTTTATTATATGCAATGGTGTACAAGTAATAATAATTGAGCTATAAAAATAAATAGTTACGATGACGAAGTTATATTAATGTCAAGACATAAAAATAATCTTAACATAACTATGTTATTCCAGTTATACAAAGCATAAGTTTTAGTAATTACGATGTTTAAAATGAATTTAGTTAATAGATTAAAAAGAAAATTTAAATGTCAATTTCAGGTTGAGATACGTGGTCAAGTTTACTCACGCCAAATCCTAATCGCTGACTATGTGATGCCGAAGTTCCAAATGGACATACAAATGCCAAAAGAACTACTGTTCTCCGACGGTCGATTCACAGTTAATGTCACTGCAAAGTAAGTTTCATTTTGCACGAATACAGATTAAAATCTTTTTCTAAGGTGAATAAAGCTTGGATGCAAAGAATGAAACTATAGAATTTGTATAATAGTATGCCAATTTTTTTTCTGGGATAGGAAAAGCTTGCTATTCTATTCCATTAACCACTCGGGTCGCGTCCTTTATCATGCGTCCAAGACTAGCATCTAATTAGTATCCTATTTACATCTCAGTCTAGCACGGTCCTATCTATTTTCATTGTACTTCTTGCTAAAGTTATAAAGAAGTCAATCACAAACGTTATTTCATTCAAAGAAAACGTTATTTTCACCATCCGTCACTGTGTATTATGAGTGCAAGAAAACTCATCACAACAATTGAATTAGCTTTTCAAAGGCACGTCAATAACCGCGCACCCATAATGAGTTTCTCTATTGTTGGATTAGTATCTTCGTCTGTGTGCGTTAATATTGTTTTTCAGAAGGTTAATAATAGTATACGGTAAGCAATTCATTATAGATTTGTTTTGTTAAAGTTGAATAAAACAAAAAGTATGGGAAGTATGTTAGGGGTGATATTTTGTTGAGAGAGTTGAGATATGCTATTGCTACTAAAATAGCACTAATATTGTAAAGGGCTTGCGTAGACATTCTACTGCAGAATTATATAGCAGATTGGCCAATTATAAAATAATGCGGGTGAGATCAAAGAGAAATTTTGATTCTCGAAAAGGTGTAATACTCGAATAAAAACAATTTAATAAAAATTTAATTGTCATCTCAATAATTATGAATGTTTATTCCAGGCACTTCAACGGTCTTCCAGTGCAAGGAGAGCTTACTCTATCAGCGTACGCAGTTTTCTTCTCTGGTGTTCTACAACCCGTATTTCTGGCTCCATCTCGGAAAGTGGTTGAATTCAACGGTCAAACTGAAATCACTTATGACCTAAAAACAGATCTAGATCTAGCAGAAGACGCCGCTAGACCGCTAGTGATCGAAGCTGTATTAGAAGAAAAAGACACGCTTATAAAGCAAAATGTGTCAGCTAGGATTCTTCTACTCAGAACACCATATAGACTAAAAGTTACTGCGCCAGACTACTACAAGCCAAATTTTGAATACAAAGTACAGGTGAGGTGGCAGTTATTTATGTCTCACCTAATTTTCTACGGTACGACAGTTATTAAGACTATTGTTACGCTTTAAGTAGTGTTACTAATATGCATGGTTTTTTAGTTCTTACTGAGAAAGTGCGCCGTACTTTGACAATTAAAACGGGTACGCCGAGAATTTCAAAGATTTAGGCGTATATTTTCGCACTAAATTAAATTATAAAATACAAAAGTGTCTGAAAGTATTTTATGTTACAACGTTTATCCACTTATATGAACTCGCTATTCGACCCATTTTTACGCATGTACAAGAGATGTTTCAAATATTAAAGTGACTATAGTCGTAATTTGCAAATGTAGGGCCAGTTATTCGCACTTAACGTGTCATTTACATGCATATATTCACGCCTCTACGTCCCTAACGGGATAGGCAGAGACAATCCGGGCAAATTTCCATTGCTTCACTCACACTTTCTCATACATGTTCTTTACGCTGCGTTCACGCGCAATGAGAAGAATATCTTCAATTTGATGTCTCTAATGATTTACGCCTCGTCAAACTCTACATTCCCTCCAACCCTCCATCATCATACCGTATTCGTTACTACATAGTCGTTCATACCACAACGTTCATGAATGAAATATCATATAAATACAATTATTAATCTACGGTCGTGCATTCGTTCGTAAATGTTACAAGTAATTACAGAAAATGGACATTAAACGACTTGTATCTTATTTATTCTAAAATACCGCTTACAGGTAGAGATTATAGATTCTGCTGGTCATCTTATGGACACAGATGGAGATGTGACAGTAGAGAGACTATGGGACGATGGTGCTCCTGTCAATGTTACCACAGTGAAGGTTAATAAGGGCTTGGCAGTATATTCCATAGTGCCCGATACTGCTCATACAGGATCTACTCTGAACTTAGTCGTAAGTTATTAGATTTTGAACCATTGAGTATAAAAAAGTGATTGTATGAAGTTTTTAATCCAATTAATTGAATTATTAAAAAAAAATTTTTTATTATTAGTCCCTCATAACCAGAGATCGGATAATCGGATGCATATTTACCTAAACTAATTTTTTGGCTAAGAAAATATGGAGACGGCTTCAGAATCCGTTGTTGAATAGCCAAATCGTTAGAAAATTGCAAAGGAACACAAAACACACCCGTACGCATGGCAAGCAAAGCGACGAATATTTTCAAGTAACTAATAGATAGATAAGATAACAAAAGACATGCATTACCGGGGTTTCTTGCACCTACCTGCACATAAACCGGTTTTGAGAATGCCGTCTCACTCGCACAAGCAGCCAAAGTTACCTATCCGTCTCACTCGCAAATTCAAAACTGAAATCCATTTATTTTTCGATATATTCTATAATAGTTAAAATCTTAACGTTAGTAAATGAGCAGCTAAGTGCACAAGCTTTACAATGTTATTCAAATATTGTTCTCAACGCAAATAATTACGGCTCCTCATTTAAAAACCTTTATTTGAGTGTGCATTCAATTATATTTATAACCGAAACGCTAACGGTATTCATCCCGAAACATTCGGGTTTTTTTCCATACAAGTAATGTACCTACAAATAATATATTGTAATAGAAAACACTACAAACGTAATTAAAATACATTTAATTCTATATTCCGAACATTAAACGCATCAATTCCGAAATCCCGAAATCTTTACGATAAAGAAGTGCTTTCCATACTAAGCCGCAGGTCAACTTTAGGTAAATATGCATCCGATTATCCGATCTGCTCATAACCCCTTTGATTAATGCTAGAAAGTAACCTAGGAGATATTATAGTTTCTTCAAGCTTTGGTCTAAACTGAAAGTGATTAAAGTATGTAACATATGTATATGCTAGATAAAAAAGAAGAATTGTCAAGTGTTTTCATCAACTTTTTTTTATTTCAGATAAAGTACAAGGAAATTTCGGAAAGATTAATTAACATCAAGAACAGCACTTCATCTGGAGGTCAATATTTGACAGTGGAAATGCTGACACGAAACACTCCGATTGGTGGAGAAATGCGTGCCAGAGTAACTGCTACTGAACCAATGGATGTTCTGAATTATGTCGTCATTGGGAGAGGGGATATAGTTCATGCCAAGACTGTTGAGGTAAGCTTTCTTAAGACCTAGTAAAAAACAATATAATTAAAGGAATAAATTTATTCACGCCTTATAGAAAGAGATAGACGAGGATCACGGATCCTATTTATTAATATTACAGCGACAGTGATTTATTTATATATCTTATACAAAATATATCACTTGCAATAATAAATAACTTCATTATGAATTTTATTCTCTGAATCGCAAGGCTGAATCTTATCTGTAAAATATACTACATCTACAATGGTTCACCCTACATTAACCTATCCATTATATATTTTCAGCTAAGTCCACCAAGACCAAGCTTGGACATTTCAATTCCCGTGAAACCAACCATGTCGCCGGGTGCTACCATATTGGTCTGGTATCCAAGGCTTGAATCAGTGAACAACGCAATCCTGGCATCAGCTGTGTACGCACCGCAACAACAACTGTTGCAGTATGATGTAAGTAACAAGAAATGTAGTCTTCGTAACAATTAATCTTAAAGGAGTAGTCATTGTTTCGTTTATCAAACACTGCTATTATGAAAAAGTAAAATTTTTGTTAGTTTAAATTATAATTATTCATAAACTCCGTTATAATTGACGTTACTTGATGATGCTGGGTTCTATGCGATGATACTTCCAACAAGTCGACTTATATATCAAATGAACATGATCGTGTAATACTTTCTTGAAAAGATTTATATGAATCTTTACCATTTAACCTATTAAGATATTTTATTCTCTAATAAAATGCTATAATGATAGAACCTCAATCTAACCATTAACCAAAGCTATGAACAATTGATAACAATTGATAACTAAACTTATATTATTATCAGATAACATTAGATGTCGCTGGTGGTGTCTCCCGTCCTGGTGGCGCTGCAGAATTGAGAGTTTCTGGCGAAGGTGGCGCCCACGTTGCCTTATTGGGCCAGGATGTCACAGCTGTCACGGCAGGAATAGCCGAAGACAATGGCTTGGGAAGTGGCTTAGATATGAAAGCGGTATGTAACAAATTAGTTCATATATTATAAGGCTAATTAAATTTAATGTCAAATAAGCATTGCTTTGGATCATATAGGAAAAAACCCACATGCTTTATAATTATAAGGAAGTGTGTTAATTGATACCGTATATTTATTTTTGTTTTACAGATTGAGAGAGAAGTTGAGAGTTTCACAGGTCTCAAACATTCATTCTTCAAAAACGAAGTTATGCAGCCAGTCATGGGATCCGATCTAGGCGGAAGATCACCATACGACGTTTTCGATGTAAGGGAATTATCATTTTCATTTACTGGTACAATAACTCAATGCCTTTCTACTGGGCATGTCGTAAGAATTGATTAATAAATTAAAGCGAAGTGTTTGCTGTAATTGATGGTTAATTTAGCAAAAACTTGTGAAAAGCTGTGTTAACGGTACCGAAAAATATCAACATGCTTTATCTGCGGACTTTAATTAAGAATATTTT
This sequence comes from Leucoptera coffeella, assembly GCA_030578115.1. Classification (NCBI taxonomy): domain Eukaryota; kingdom Metazoa; phylum Arthropoda; class Insecta; order Lepidoptera; family Lyonetiidae; genus Leucoptera; species Leucoptera coffeella. The sequence continues at coordinate 114,663 of JAMBLF010000421.1, forward strand.
AGGAATACGAAATGATGAACTTGTTTAAATTCTTTTCAGAATGCTGGAGTGGTTATCCTGACGGACGGATTAGTTGAACGTGGTCCCCCTGGTAAGTTCTGCACTCCGTTTTTATATACATTGAGTGAATTGGATACTTCTTATAATAAATATAACATGTAATATAACAAACTAACTTAGCCATCATGTTTGTATTAGCCATCTAGTAGTTTTTGACCATTTAGTAAAAAAATATTATTTTTCAACAAATAGCCTCATTTCTACTCGGACTAAATGTAATGCACTTTATGCCAACTTACAATCTAACTACTATATCTATTTTTATTATACATTTATTCTAATCTATGTATACTATACAGCAGTTCTATAAAACGCCAATAATACCAAATACAATCATAAGATTACAATGTTTAATTTTTATTCCAGAGTCCAGTCCCAGACAACAAGTACCAGAAACAGGCACCAGACCGCCATTAGCAGGTCCTTATGCCTTCAGCAGACTGCCAGCCCCACCATCTCCAAGATACTACCTCACGGTCACTCCTCAACCAACTTGGATGACAGCCAATTTCTCTCTGGGGTAAGTAAGACTTAGATGAAGTTGTATTTGTCAATGAATATAGGATAAAGTTGCTCTATTTTCAATGGTATTCTGGGTCATAAAAATACTAACTAGATGTCTTTCATCCTTGCATGTCATAGGAAGCGAGTAAGTAACGGGTTTAATGGAAATTATTGAGTGCTGAGCTAGTAACATGTCGCCGAAAGTCTATAGTGCCATTAGGACCCCGATGGTTTTGCTAAATGTGACCTATAAGATTTCTTATCTCTCAGAAATTCAAAATACATAAAAGCAGACCAAATTTTGTATAAAAAATGAATTTAATTTCCACAGACTCGACGGAAAAGGCTCCGTAAACAGAAGAACGCCGATGTCATCTGCCGAGTGGTTCATCGGAGGTTTTGCAGTACACCCAACACTAGGATTGGGTCTGGCCAAACCCAAATCCTTCACAACAGGAATGCCCCTGTCCATCACTGCTGACCTACCACAAACTTTGCAAAAAGGAGAAACTCTAGCTGCGATTATTACATTAAAAAGTACACTTACAATTGACACGACAGTTGAAGTTACTTTCCATAATTCCGAGCAACAATTCGAATTTGAACCGTTGGAAAACAGCGTGGATTCTCTCAAAAGTAAGTTCTAGTTTTGTATTAAAGAATTTCCATAATTTTAGTGATTAGTATCAGAAAATACCATCATCTAAGTATATTAGGTTCCGTTCTAGACTGGGAGGTAAATTGTGAAGTCTATTTGACTTTTTTACTGGCATGTCGTTCAACAAAACTATGGGAATAGCAACCTATCGTCAATATTATATATTCGCTCATTTGGTGCAACAACGTCGTAATTACATTTTTTTGTAAATTAAAGTTATTATGTCATTATGTTCGAAAAGTCTCTTTACACCCGGAGAAACATCGACCGAAATGTTTTTTGAAAAATCAAACTTACTTTTAAAATGATTCGGATTATAATGAGTCTCCCCAAAATGCCATGCATCGTACACAAATCTTTAATCGGCTCTCCTTTAAAAATTGTAAAAGTGTAATTACGCCATTGTTGCACCAAATGAGCGATATCAGTATAACCACAGTTGCGACAACGTAAACGTGATAAATAAGATTTTATGTGGTGTTGGAGGATGTGAAAACTGCTTGCCAACTAAACTAATGTAAAAATCCACTATATTTTACGTTTCAGAAATCGAGCTTTATCGTCGCCAGCGCATAACAGTTCCTGCTAAAGGTTTAATCAGTACAGCCTTCTTGGTGACTGTGGTCAAAGGTGGTGAAGTATCTGTCATAGTGGAGGCTTCGGGCAACGGTGTATCTGCTTCGCTGTTCAAAACTATAACTATTATAGTAAGTATTATAGAGAAATACCGTAATAACTACATACTCGAGTTATGAGTAGTATATTATGTAGTGTCTGCATGTCAATAAAGCGAAAGTTGTTTTAAGAAAAATAGAAATCCGTGATCTACATCTACCCTTCTGTGTGGAAAAGAGTGTGACAAGGTTGTATGTAAAGTACATGTGCAAGATTTCGTACTTAATTTATGATATAGGTATGTAAGTATATTTTTCACAAACATAACTATTAAGCAAACAATTTCTTCCACAGGACGGATACGAAGAAGATGTATGGGCTTGGGACTTGTTAGATGGGAGACGTGGAGTCGCTCGTGCCAACGTTTCTTTAAACGTCACTGCTGGGACCAAAGTAGGAGTAATTTCCTTGAGGGCAGCTGGTGACCTTATGGTGCCAGCACTTTACGCCTCTCGACAGAAATCCATTCCTGGTGCTGATCCAGCCTACGCTATTAGACCGTTAGCTGTAGCGAGTGTCTTGTTGGATTATTTGAAGGTAAATGTGCTCTTCATGCTTATTATTAGGCACTTAACTATAATATTGACCCCAAAATAATTAAGGATTTTATAAAATATTCATGTTGTATCATAGTTTGTATATTACATAATTATCTGAAGGAGATCAATATTAGAATCAAGCATAAACCTAGAACGTTGCCTACTTTGATATACATAAGCAAAATAAAGTTAAAGGGAACAATCGTGCAATGAACCCAGTCCAGCTAAAACTACCAAAGCTACTCTATACCGTTTTCAGTTACCTTTACCGCCATTCAAACAACTACATTCAATTCAATTCAACAACTAATTGTTTTTTTTAAGGACACTGATCGAGATGAAGTAGCGTTGACTACAGAAGCGCGGGCACAGGCGGCGGCTGGCTACCAGCAACTGATGGCCTATAGGAAAAAGGATGGCTCATTCAGCGCAGAGATCGGAGACAATGTTGAAGGGGATGTCTGGTATGTCATATTCGTACCTTCTCGTCCTTCAATCTCTTTAGGGGTGGACAGAACCTCGGAGACGTGAAATACATTCATTTTACGATTACGTTTCCAAACTGGACTGGAACGTCTGATATGAGATGACTTAATAGATTCAGCTGTGTAAAAGCAAAAAACAGTTGCAAAGATTGATGTGATTGTGATACTTTTAGTAGTTAGAGGGCTAGAACATAGGGCTACTCGTAAAAGGTAATCAAGAGATTAAAGGCATTCCCATAGAAAAACTAGGTCGGTTTCTTGTACTTAAAATATATCTCTATTATTATAACCGAGATGATAGAATTTGGTATATTGTTCACAACTTTATATGACAATTAAAATAGTATACTTTATTTAACAACAGGATGACAAGTTTAGCAGCTCGGTGGTTATCGAGGGCTGGGAAACACGTCCCCGTGTCTCCAGGAGCCGCGGCTGATGCAGCTCGATGGTTGGTGCAGATGCAAACTCCACAAGGGTCTTGGGTTCCACCTCCTCCGTCAGCGAGACACAATACTAGGGCTCAGAGGATGTTGCCACTGACGGCGCATGCGCTGTTGTCTTTGTTGTCTATTAATGTAAGTTCTTTTTAATATGTATTTTCATATTGATCATAAATATTTGTGTAAGCATCACAAACTTAAACTCTTTTGGGGCTGTTAGAGGTTGAGGGTTCTCTGTCAAGTGGGAAGTGTGACTTTGGACACTCAAAAGATTATTTTTTATACGATAACATAAAATATCGGTATTGATTATGACCCGTAAGTTAGGTGTTATGAAAAATGTATCGTTAAATATGGTGTTTAAAACCTCGATATACCTACAATTATAAATAATTTATTTGTTTACTTAAATTTAGCAAGCATAAAGCTTAATCTAAAATTAGTTAATGAACAAAAATTTCAATATAACGTGCTAAGTATCACTGTTTAATATGAAAAATCAATCACACGCATAATAGAATATTTTTCCAAATTCAGGGCGGTGACACACTCCATAGAAATGCAGTGAACAAGGCCATCGATTTCGTAGCCCGAGGCCTGTCATCGGACCTTGACGCCTACTCCATTGCCGTAGCGGCCAGCGCACTCTCCTACGCACGACATCCGCAAGCTACGATTGCTTTGCAAATGTTGGACTCGCATATTAATGGGACTGGTAAGGAAATATACACCTTCATACATTAGATGGCGCTTTTGGTAGATTGCTACATGAATAGATCCAGAATTAATTGTTTAATGAATGTGGATATTGAATTTGACGCATTTATGATTTATGAGCTAACGTAAATAAACGTTAGATACGTTAAGAAAAACATGAATAAATAAGAAATGTTATCTTTGCGGAATTGTTTGGGATTCAATGAAGATAAAATGCTTATAAGTGGACCTACCTACAAATGTAGTTAGAGATCACGGTTGCCATGTATACGCTCCTGTCCTTATTTAGGGCTATATTAAAACGCATTTAATTTGTACATATTATGTGTATTCAAAATTAATCAACTACACTTATTAATTATACTTTAATTATTTAGCATTGTGCTTATCTTTCACTAGGTTCCCAACGCTGGTGGGGTCGTGAGCTCCTAGGTTCAGAATGGCGTAACCCGTGGCTTCGAAGCAACACGGCGGAGGCAGCGACCACCGCGTGGGGACTGCGGGCGATGCTCGAGTCTAAACTCTATGAGGAGGCCATACCGTTCGCCAGGTTCTTGCTTACTACCTGTGGACCTGGGAACTTGGATCCTGATGTGGTGAGTCTGGGTTTAAATGTCGTGCTTTGTATATGCTAACAAATCTATAATCTCTAAAGTGAATGGTAGATGTTCTAACAGGTTTCGTAAAGTCTATGACATATTTATATCCTGTGATTGGCATTGCCTTTCTCCTAAAAATACCAGAAATACCATAGTAATTTAAAGCCTTCTCACGATGTATAGCGAATAAGGCAGTAAGTTACGTTGGTTTTTGTCACACACACAAGTGACTTAAAATAGATATATTTTTTTATTATTTTTAGCTTTGTGATCTTATCTTATTAAAGTGACAAATAACCTATTTATTAACTTCAGTTGGAACCGTTGGCCGATCTAGGAGAACTGCTGAAAACGGGCATCAAGATGCGCCTCAGTGTGAACACTACAGCTTTTGAGGAACCCAGACAATTCAACATCGATGACGACAACGCCCTCATACAACAGATTCAACTGGTGCGTACTTATAACACAGATCTACTTGACAATTATAATTCCTTGCAGGATAGTCAATAGTTTAGTTTCTACATATTTGAACAGTTGCAAATTATTTAATTAATGATTGCGATCAGCTCCTAACGAATATGGGGGTGTTCTTTGTCGCCGTTTTATTAAAAATACATACATACATGTACATTCTCGTCCTCTAATCTCTTTAGGGGTGGACAGAAACTCGAAGATAAAATATGTCCTAGGTCACTTATCAGCATGAAAATTGCGGCGGCAGTGTCATCATTGTGAATAGGTTACTAACTCGCCCAATAGATTATTTTTACCCCTAGTCCCTTAGTCACCTTACGACATGCCAGAAAGAACGGCAGCTAGTTAGCATTCTTTTTACGTCCTAGACTAGCACAGAATGATTTATTCAACAATTTACAATACATTATTAAATTCACCATCAGGTTCGCAACATAAAATGGGCAAGCGCTCGCAGTGAGGGCCGAGGAGTGGCAGTCTTAGGTATGGTGGCGAGAGGCAGCACCAACGTCACGGCTGCCTGGCCGCGGTACACCCTGGACCCACGAGTGGACGCTGTCTCTACGCGGGACAGGCTGCAACTGTCTGTTTGTGTTGGGTAAGGGCGGAAACTGAGCTTATACTCGTACGTAGTGACTGGTACATATTTATATTATTTAAGACATTATAGTCGATTGAGTAAAAAAAATCTGGGAGGCATAATATTTGTTGTGTTCCTTATTGTATTAATGTTAGGTAATTGTGGTCGGTTGTAACCTTATCGTCTTAAAGTCTAAGTGGTCATCCCTAGCCCCTTAATTGCCTTGAATGGCATGCTAGGAATAAAGGTAGCTTATTCTTATTATGTTACAATAAATGCTACATATAAAATACTAACGTTTCATTCTAATTATTTCAGATTCGTTCCGCTTGGCAATGAGACTCGGAGTGGTTACACGCTGTTGACTGTTCAGCTGCCTTCCGGATATGTCGCGGATATAAATACTCTCACAGAACTGAAGGTAATTTCTCTACTTTACTTAAGTCCACCTAGACTTCTTACTGATACTATTAATAGTTAGTTATTGCATTTGCTTTGTAGAGTTACCCTTTAGGATCATATCCCGTCATTGCGTTGCAAATAAGTAGCTACGCCTATTTATCTTAGCCTGTGGTATTAAACTGGTATACGAAATAGTTATCACAATAAATAAACTACCTCCTTTTTAAGTAAGAACTCTATTTTAACTAGTTTTATATTAATTACTTTTTTTTTCATTTACAGGCAGCAAGTCACGTAGCCTCCGCTAGGCTAGAAGCAGGAGGCACAAGGGTCCTCGCTTGGCTGAAGGCCTTAGAGTCACGAGAGAGATGTGCCACTCTGGCTGCACCGAGGGCCATGCCTGTTGCCCGACAGAGGCCGGGTTACGCCACGCTCATTGATTTGTTCGATTCAAGTAAGTAAACGCAAACACAATAAGTAGGCCTTTCAACGGTGAAAGTAGAGACTACCGATCGCTTACTTGAACGATTTTGACGAACGATCTCTCTTTCCTTACTCTCATCCATGCTCATCTGTTTTATACACTACTATAACTTTTTTTATTAGTTTAGATTTTTTAAGTCATAAATCAGAACAAAGCGGTGCTAAAATACGAAAAACCTACATTCTGAATGTTTCCTACCATTGTGTACCTCATTCCATATACATTACTTACAACATACATTTTAACAGGGAAATTAAATACCAGACTATTAAGAATCTTCAACTAAACTGACATTTTTGTTGTAGGTCACAGAGCCCGCGTATTCTTCCAACCACTGACAGCTCACGCGTGTGACATTTGCCGCGTTTGGCAGTCATGCGCCAACGCTTGTGGCTCAGCGGAAAGCCAGCGAGCAGACGAGCGAGATAATGCTAACAAAGTCAAAGACGAAAAGGGACACGCTTCTACGTTTACAATCGCCCCACTTGTTACTTTACTGGCTGCTGCACTGGCGGTCGTAGCGTGATTTCGTATTGTTATGTAATTTACTAATGGTCTAATGTATTAAAAAAGTTCTTTAGGATGAAGGCAAGTTTATGGTGAATGTCTGAAATTATATATTTAACAAGAATGTGATTAAAAGTACTAAAATGTAATAGAAACTGATTAGTTATTGTTGAAAATCAAATATGGCTCCGTTAAGTTTAAGACGTAACTTAGCATGCTGTGAAATGTATTATAAATTATTTAGGAATGAAAGTATTAAACGATTCCACAATAATTCCTGTAATAAGTAAAAAATAAATTGAAAAATAAAACAAATTAAAATGAATAATTGTATATACTACTTATTTAGATGATTAAGATTATCATTAACTAAGTTTAGATAAGAAATACATAATTGAATAAAATTTTGAAGTCAAAACTATATTTCCATTTTATTCATCATCCATTGAAAGAAGCCCAGAATTGAAAAGGACATGGTGAGTGGCACTGCCGAGGCTCGAATCCAAGACCATAAGCTGAAAAAAATAACGAACCATAAGGTTTGTCACATACGAATTCAAGTAGTATCATGCAATAATCACTAAATCTAAATCACACATCACATGTAACACATATTTATTATGTTTTCTTGATACAACTATTCTTACGTTACTTGGTATTCTAAAAACATACATACATATATCTAGTACAGGGTATTTGTGAAGAGTGGGAAACCAATGTATTAATGAACACTATTCCTAGTCACTATCGTTAAGAAACCCACGATTATCATTCTTGATCATTTTGTAAGAACCTTGAATACTTACTCGTAAGGATCATCTGAAATATAAAACGGTTCTGGAGTAGGCACTATGCCACAATCTGCAATGAAGACGTGTTTCTTAGGACGGTCATCGCCATCTACCGGCGTATGTTCTATCAAATGCACTATGTTTTGTCCTTCTACTACCTGAAAAATGGGAATTCGTATTAGTAACTATTTAATGTACATGACTATAAAACCTTTGTGTTAGTCACAAGCTTGAGTGACCCTCGAATTTACATGGAACTCAAACTCTATGAATTCAACTCAAAGTCTATGATCAAAAAAAACTCAAAGTCAACATATAGGCAATGTGATAAGTGATATTCGATATCACCGTATAAATTATTTACTGACAAGTGTATAGATGCATACATAGGTAGTTATCAAGCGATATAATTAACACCTACCTTGCCAATCACGGTGTGTAAATTATCCAGAATAGGTGCTCCTGACAAAGTAATAAAGAACTGGCAGCCGTTTGTATCTTTACCTGAAAATCAATAAAGATAATAATTTAACAATCCTTTTTTGTTTAGTTATAAACAGTAAATGCGGTAATCTGCCTACTATATAACTACCGTAGTTAGTAACACAAAAACCCCAAGAGTTAGTCTCCAAAGTTCTTTCCAACCTAAAAAGGGAGTAACCAATTTTAGTATATTATGTATGTGTGTTATTACCTTTATTAGCCATTGACACAAAACCTGCCATTGTGTGCTGGGTATCTAGATTTTCATCCTCGAAAGTTTCCCCATAAATACTAATTGAACCTTTTCCATCATCAGATACTACATCACCACCTAAAGAATAAAAAAATGAAGTAATTAACATTTAACATTGTATAATATAACTATTCATATGAAATAGAACTATTCTAATGCAGTCTTCTATGTAAATGGAACACTAATTACCTGCCGTTCTTCACGGCATGTTGAAAGAGGCGTCTAAGGAACTAGGGCATTAGAAACCTATTGGCGATGGGCTATCATAAACTTATATGAAATGATTAGAGTTTAGAAACACTGTATTTTTATGTATTTACTATCATTAATAAACATGATGGATATTGTAAGTTAATCTATTTATAATTTTTCATAATATAATAATAATAATCTTTAATAACCAAAAAACAAGTATCCAATAGGTTTACAGTAATTATAACTAAGCATACGAAAAAAACAAAACAACCTATTAAAATCTCTATGATGTGCACTGTTGCCCATAAAAGATAATCCTGGGCTATAGGCAACAGTAACAGATGAAACATTACCAGAATTTGAAGCCTTTGAGATGTGTAAAATACAGTTCCGATATAATTAAAGAAACTTAGACTAGAAAAAAACAAAATTGACATATACTAATACAATTAATGAAAACCATGTATAAGTACTTATTCACCCCGGATTGAATACGAAATCACTCAATGGCTTGAGCAAAGATTCCGTCTCCTCGTAATTCAACCCGCGGAGCCACAACTCCACACGCAATTTGAAATCATGTACGTTTGATTTATTTATGCTGCACTTGTTTCCATCTAATCGAAACAACTTATTGTATAGGGATGGACCTAGAAAGCAATAAAAGCGGCTAGAAAAATTAGTTTTTAACAATAGTGTTGCAACTGGGTGGCATTTTGTACGAGTGCTAGACTTTGAATATGAATTACCAATAGAGGATGAAATAATAACGTGTTATTTTAGAAGAATTGCCTTAATAAATAATTGCCGAACGGAGAGAAGCTCGCAGTATGTATAAAGTTGAAAAGTCGGAAACAGTCTAGGTTTGAACGTGCAAACTTTAAGGACGGCTCTTTGAGCTCGTTCAAGTATTCACTCAAAAAGCGATCGAAGTATCAATGTCTATAATGTATATTATAAGTTTATATATATATGTATACATATTTTGAAAACAAATAAAATTACCTTGAACAATAAATCTCTTAATGATCCTGTTGAATTTGGTTCCCTTATAAGATTTTCCTTTAACTCCTTTGGTTGCTAAAACTTTGAAGTTTTTCACTGCTCTCGGGGCCAGATCACCAAATAAGCCTATTACAACTCTGCCCAGAGGTTTCTCTTCATTGTGGACTTCAAAATATACCTGGTCTGTCACTCTAAATTGACGAGCCTGTAAGAAATATTAAGGTTTATAATATAGGTTAATTATACTATCGGTATTAAATTTTCTACATATATAAAATTACGCCCGTTTCCTTTAGTAAGTTGAGGATGTACGTAGAGTGCTAACTAGCTACCTTTCTAGTTGACTTGTAGGTGGCAACTAAGGGCCTAAGCTTACATGGAATTTAAATCCATATATACATTCACGTCCTCTAATCCCTTTTGGGGTGGACAGAACCTTGCAGACACGACAATATCTTCAAAGTCACTTTTTAATATAATTTTAGGATTGTGGTGTCAAATGGAACATTGGTAATGATGCAATGACACTAGAAAAATATTATAGTTTAAATAAAATACATACATTTATCATGGTTCCACAAAATGCAAGTAACAATACAATTATAGGTACAGTTTTTGAAACGAACATCGTATGCAACTATTCTCAAAGCACCCTACACAACGTAACTTGAAAAACTGAGTATCGATTACCTAATTATAGGAAATAGGAATTCAAGAAGCCATAGAAGATGATTTCCTATACATACATAGTTACTTATCGAGCACACATAGACCTATTTTATAGCAACACCTATAAATGTGTATAAGCGTTTATGATATGATAATGAAAGCTGTGGACAGGGTCACGAGGTACATAAATTCTTCAATCAAATCGAAAATTTATTATTTTTTATCAGATTTCATCATAAAATAAAAGGTTGTTATTAAATATATTTTGAAAATAGGCAATTCATAAGATATTATTTTTTGATTTGACACTTTTCAATATTTGCTCCACCTGTCACAGACATATTTATCGTTCATTTAAGTCATCAATGGTTTTTCTTAATTGTTTGAGCTATTGTTAGAGATCCCGCCACATAAGGTGGCAGTTGGAGGCGTCGCCACAGTCGCGTAATTCAGTGTTACCAGTAAACACGCCAAAACTAGCACTCACTGTGCCATACGGCTCGATACATTATAGGTTTTATTTGTAACGGTCTTTGGTTGCAGAGCTATAAACTCAAATAAAACAAATTAATATATCAAAGTCAAAATATGTTTATTAAACTATTTCAAACATGATTAATAATTAACGGGACTTATCCTTCTTATTATATATTACATATATTATGTGTTCCTTCACTCTGTCCGCAATAGACCGTTTAGTGTGTTCGACGTAGGATTTCCCACAGCTGCAATCAATCTTATACACACCCTTATATCTTATATCATGAGTATAAATCGCGAATCTCTTAAAACTATTATTTCAAACATGGCACTGAGCATTGTCTTTACATATTTTTTACCGAGGTTAGATCAGCGGAGACCCTAGCTTGGAGAAGAACTAACAAGAAACTCCGGAAATCAATTTATTATAATCACCCTTAACAAACATAAAAATTACAAAGAGTGGGCAAAAAACACAACGCTGGTAATACTAAATTTACCTTTCATACAAAATAACACCCAATGGCGGAAACGACAAATTTAGTTCCAAGTTTGCCAACAATATCGTCACGAAAATCTGAGATGCAAGAGTGGCTAAGAAGCAAAAATCTTTATTTTGAGGATAGCTGGACAAAGCCACTTTTTACCGTTTACCACGTTAGGCGATAGGGATCATAATTATTGTTAAGGAAAAACTGGCACACTGCTCACTTTCTTTGTAATCTTTATGTTTGTTAATTATAAAAATAATAATCTTTATTGTTGTTATACTTAGATCATAAGATAACATTCAAAGAGAGCTTGTGATAGGGCCTATTTTAAATAAACATATTTTGACTTAGATATATTAATTTGTTTTATTTGAGTTTATAGCTCTGCAACCAAAGATCGTTACAAATGAAACCTCAATATAATGTATCGAGCCGTATGGCACAGTGAGTGCTAGTTTTGGCGTGTTTACTGGCAACACTGGATTACGCGACTGTGGCGACGCCTCCAACTGCCACCGTAGAGTACCCGCCACATACGGTGGCAGTAGCCAAACTTGGAACTAAATTTGACGTTTCCGCCATTGCGTGTTATTTTGTATGAAAAGTAAATTTAGTATTACCAGCGTTGTGTTTTTTGCCCACTCTTTGTAATTTTTATGTTTGTTAAGGGTGATTATAATAAATTGATTTCCGGAGTTTCTTGTTAGTTCTTCTCCAAGCTAGGGTCTCCGCTGATCTAACCTCGGTAAAAAATATGTAAAGACAATGCTCAGTGCCATGTTTGAAATAATAGTTTTAAGAGATTCGCGATTTATACTCATGATATAAGATATAAGGGTGTGTATAAGATTGATTGCAGCTGTGGGAAATCCTATGTCGAACAGACTAAACGGTCTATTGCGGACAGAGTGAAGGAACACATAATATATGTAATATATAATAAGAAGGATAAGTCCCGTTAATTATTAATCATGTTTGAAATAGTATAATAAACATATTTTGACTTTGATATATTAATTTGTTTTATTTGAGTTTATAGCTCTGCAACCAAAGATCGTTACAAATGAAACCTATAATGTTTCGAGCCGTATGGCACAGTGAGTGCTAGTTTTGGCGTGTTTACTGGTAACACTGAATTACGCGACTGTGGCGACGCCTCCAACTGCCACCGTATGTGGCGCGATCTCTATGTGGCGGGTAGAGTACCCGCCACATACGGTGGCAGTTGGAGGCGTCGCCACAGTCGCGTAATTCAGTGTTACCAGTAAACACGCCAAAACTAGCACTCACTGTGCCATACGGCTCGATACATTATAGGTTTCATTTGTAACGGTCTTTGGTTGCAGAGCTATAAACTCAAATAAAACAAATTAATATATCAAAGTCAAAATATGTTTATTAAACTATTTCAAACATGATTAATAATTAACGGGACTTATCCTTCTTATTATATATTACATATATTATGTGTTCCTTCACTCTGTCCGCAATAGACCGTTTAGTGTGTTCGACGTAGGATTTCCCACAGCTGCAATCAATCTTATACACACCCTTATATCTTATATCATGAGTATAAATCGCGAATCTCTTAAAACTATTATTTCAAACATGGCACTGAGCATTGTCTTTACATATTTTTTACCGAGGTTAGATCAGCGGAGACCCGGAGCTTGGAGAAGAACTAACAAGAAACTCCGGAAATCAATTTATTATAATCACCCTTAACAAACATAAAAATTACAAAGAGTGGGCAAAAAACACAACGCTGGTAATACTAAATTTACCTTTCATACAAAATAACACGCAATGGCGGTAACGTCAAATTTAGTTCCAAGTTTGGCTACTGCCACCTTATGTGGCGGGATCTCTATATTGTTTATTGCTGTAGAGTACCCGCCACATAAGGTGGCAGTTGGAGGCGTCGCCACAGTCGCGTAATCCAGTGTTGCCAGTAAACACGCCAAAACTAGCACTCACTGTGCCATACGGCTCGATACATTATATTGAGGTTTCATTTGTAACGATCTTTGGTTGCAGAGCTATAAACTCAAATAAAACAAATTAATATACCAAAGTCAAAAGTCAAAATATTTTTATTCAAAATAGGCCCTTTCATAAGCTCTCTTTGAAAGTTATTTTATGATCTAAGTACAAATTAAAAAAACTATATATTGACAAAAGGAATATATATGAGTGAAGTGGAAGGGCGGTTACGTAGGGGCCGGCCTAATAAGACATATATGTAACAGTCAGATAGACGCTATATTGAAAAAAGGTGACGTTAGGAGTACCTATAACCGCCGAGAGTGTATTAGAGAATGTATGAATGTCAATGAAGCGAAAGTGGTCTGTCAGGATCGGGACAAATGGGGATCCGTGATCTCTGCCTACCCCTCTACATGGAATCAGGCGTGATGTGTATGTATGTATGTAAAAAAACTATTTCAAACATGGCACTGAGCATTGTCTTTACATATTTTTACCGAGGTTAGTTCACCAACCATTTCGGCTGCTCAAGATGCCACGTCATGAAGACCACGACCGCTCTGATAAGAGCGTAACGATTGAGAAGAAGAAGTTCAGCGGAGACCCTTGGAGAAGAACTAACAAGAAACTCCAGAAATCAATTTATTATAATCACCCTTAACAAACATAAAAATTACAAAGAGTGGGCAAAAAACACAACGCTGGTAATACTAAATTTACCTTTCATACAAAATAACACGCAATGGCGGAAACGTCAAATTTAGTTCAAAGTTTGGCTACTGCCACCTTATGTGGCGGGTACTCTATTTAGTAAATCTACTTTGAAAATTATTCTGTTATTGAAGTTAATTTCACTGATATTTCTATTAGGCTTTTTTAACGCAAGTTTACTAAAGCTCTGTGCCCCGTAAGCTATACTATCAATTATGTACATTTGATATTTAAATCTCAAAATTTTCGTCAAATTAAAAGTCAGACAATATTAATATTATACTTATATATAACTATAATCCTCTCGAGCGACGTAAGAGACTTTTTTAATAACTACCGTTGTACTTTTAAGGATTAGTTTTTACTCCAGAGCGCCCACTTTGTATTTTTTTATGAATCTTAATTATTGTATAAAATTATACTTTTCAGACTCATAATGACTGTAAACAATACTATTGCCCATCAGAGATTGATATTGACTGGAGATAGAGAAAGGTATGCAATAAAAAAATTTAGTTAACTTCATTTTCAAAATGACACTGATAATTAGTTATATTAATATATAAAACTATTGTTTGTAGGTGAAAGCTGATTTATGAATATATAAATCAATATATTTTAGTTATTTACCACATATAGTTACCACTAATATGAGGTTCTTCTTGACAGATACTGATTCTGATGTATAAAAGTGTTCAAGCAAAACTTATCACAGATAATATATTGGTACAACTTCATTACATTGAATTTAAACTATCTAAATTACTGATTTCAGATTCAAAGACCTTCTTCGCAGAAGACTCATTGAGTGCGGATGGAGAGATCAAGTGAAGATGCTGTGCCGAGAGACTCTTTCAGAGAGTGACGGAAATAATGTCACCCTTGACACCCTAGTCACAAGAGTCACACCGAGGGCCAGAGCATTAGTACCAGATGCTGTCAAGAGAGAGTTACTTCAAAAGATTAAAACACACCTTTTAACCCAGAAACCACAATGAATAGTATGATTGCACTGTAGCAAATAATGAAAACTGACACTAAGCAATATCTGAAAATGAAGCATAGTTACAGCACATTATATGCTTAAATATCAAAAATGCCTGTATTGTTAAGTTAATAAACTTTTATAATGAAATAAATAATCACCAAAGCCTTATTAGACTTTTTATTGACTAATTAAGAAAAAAACTTCTAAAGTTGTATCAGAATAGCATGTACACCATAAGTGTTGCTTTAATCACGAAATCTACTTAGTGGAAATAACATTAAATCTACTAAGTGGTAAATACAACTCACTCCACACATCATACAGTTGCATATAGATGTAGTTGAGATTGATTTTTTATGATTTAGTCTATTTTGGCCTTGCTAGAGAAATAGAAGTATCTTGAAAGATTTATCCAAAATCGTTAGATCAGCAACATTGGCTTAACGTTAAGACTAATCATTCTTTTTGGGTCAGTTATAACAGCCAACACAGAATATCTTCAATATATATTGATATTCTGATGATATATTATTGAAAGATTGCTAGCACATCACTTATAGTTCACATCACTTTAAATTCATTCACTCCTAGAATAGCAGCTAGATTGCCTTCTATTTCGTTTCAGACTAGCAAAGAACAATCTACAGAATCCAAAAATGGATTAACTAATTAAGGCAAAGAGTTTCAAACATCTCTGAAATAAAACGTACTAGGAGGCTACATTATGAGTACATGGAAATAAAATATAAATATCTATGAGGTACCAGGAACAGTAAAATAGGACTTTTGTGCTATGTAGGACTAAATATTTAATATGGGGTTTAAAATTTTTGGTTCTGATATTATATGCTCTTAGTTCTTTCAATCAAGTAAGATCATCAATACTCTTGGTAAATAATGTTATCAAGTTATATATTGACTACTTCGCTATTATTATATTACTTATACATAGTGTTTGTGTAATCATTGAGCATATGTGCATGGCATTTCTTACTAAAACACATTTTTCGTTTAAATGTCTAACTGCAATATTTCTCCTGCACTTTTCATGCTGTGTTGGAATGGAAACTTAGTGGAATAATAAAATACAGTATTAGATTCAACAGTTTTTTATTTATAAACAAATAAATACATTATGTATAGCATAATATGATTACATTCAACACAAAATATTGCTTACATTTAATACTGCCACTACCAGATGTGTCATGATCATAAGAACAATTATCTAAAGCTGTCAATGAGGGCATCCACTCTGTATAAGATAACTGTATTGGATTCAATCGTACAATACAATAAAATATTACTGTTTCGGTGACGTAGTAGTGATTTTGCTGGATACGTTTAACACAAAAAGATATACAACTAGTAAAAATAATAACTGTATATTTGAACACGTCACACGATTAAGGAAATTCAAAAAAAGAATACAAATGCTAACATGACTTAAATGCAAGATCTTTAATAGAACAATGAGCAAATTTCCCTAAAAAGCTTCAACAATCGATTACAAAACGGGCAGCTATACTTATAGAATATCTGCAGGTATATACACATATACAATGGAATGTAATTGGACTTTTTATATATGATTTAAAATTACAATATCAGTACTGTCTTAATAATTAATAACCTATGTTGGACTTACGACTAACTTTTTTTACAAAATGCGATATATTCTCTCTTTAATTATCTGTACAATACTTTTTGTTTGTGAGCGAAACATGTTTTACGTAAAATACATCTGTCACGATAGTAATTATAGTGATATGGAAAAGTCCTCACAATTAAAACAATACTTATTTCACATATGTAGAAGAGTTAAATTGAATTTATATCACAACCTCCGCACCACAGTGCTGATCCTTTGGCCAAATATAATATCGTATTGTAACAACACACTAAAGATAAAGCAGATCTTTGTTTATAACATGAAAACGATTACACCTACTTGTATGAGAGAAAATTTGTTATTCATAATTATATAGTGAATGGAGACATGCAAAATACGGACATAAATAAAAATTGCCCAAGAAACAAAGTCCTTAAGTTAAATAACAAACTAATACCAAATAGTGAATGCATAACTGAAATAGGTTATTTTAGTTAAAATTTGTACATTAATCTATGGCGAGGTATATTCATACCTAAAGTAAATGAACTGAATGATAAATGGTTTCCAATTTCAACCACCATGAGCAATTTTTCTAACAAATAGCTAATAATCCATTTAAGAGATCTTAAATAACATTCAATGATTAATATCTAACAGATCTTATTTCCTCTGCTGTAAAATAAATAAATACTTTAATTTATAGTTGTGTGATGAAGTATATTGGTGTGATTTTAATAAAAATGTGTGAATATTGTACATGGCAAACAAAACAATGAGAAATCTAATAATTCGCTTTTAAATGTCAATACTACAAAACACAATTGACTTGTTTACTTCTGGAAAAGTACGTTTTTGAATTAGTAACTAAAATATATGTCCTCTGCCTAAACTAGTTTACGTACTCAGCTAATTATATATTAAAAACGAAATAGAATAACTATATAAAAATATAAGATCCAATAAAGACATCCACATATTTATAAATCACAAAACAGTTTATGATCTTGAGACCTCCTCCATCTTTCATGCTGAGAAATATACTGAACGTGTGCGTTAAATGACAAAACAACTATAAAATAACTAATACAGCGATTATCTGATGTTATTATAACCTTTTGGTATTAAAAACTTTAATACCTGACGCTGTAAAATACTCATTTATCTATAAACACTAATTATCTACATAGTAAATATTGAAGGAAACAAAACTACGTGGATTTACGCTATTGTACGTATACGGGACAAATAATATTGGTAAATACTTAATCTAAGTTGTAATTCGAACTTAGGCGTTGGGTAACGTTATAATGGCATGTGATTATTCTATCTCATCTCGAGATGTTTATGTAGTAAAACCACTTGTGTACTTTCACTCAGTTACTTGCTCTTAGGGTCTCAACTGCGGAACCTAGACTATTGTTACGTTTAAAACTTCATTAGATTTCTTAAGGTAGAGATTTGTACGAGTACAGATACAAGCGATCGAATCTAAAGATCTTGGAACACAGTTCAAAAAAGTCATAACCGACATTGAAACAAAATGCATCGCCTAAAACAAGTGACTATCACGGGTTTGTTTGTTATTCATTCCTATCGACGCAATAAAAACAATGTAAAGTCCAAAGCTCTACAGTTCAACCCTAGAACAGTTTCCAAGTGAATACGTGTTATTATTGAATAGTTTACGTAGCTCCGTGATCGACTGGCAGGGGCGGCGCGTGGTGTATTCGTCTCGGTCGTAAGTTGCGTGAGTGTGGCGCTCTTGCTACTAAGACCAAAGACGAGGCTAATGCCATCCTGACAGGTGCGCTGGTGCCTCCTGGTAACCTGAAAGGAATATAAAAATGCTGTTAATATGAGAATAGCACGTTCAGTGATTCAAAATTAACAATGTCATATATTTATGCATCATTTTTTGTTTGTTAACCATCGCTTTTTAGACAGACATGGAAGTACACATTTGCATTCAAACAAACATTATTAATCTCTCTCTTGCACTAACAGGATAGGCAGAGACTATTTATAGCACACATCAGACTGGAAGACATATAAGGTAAAATTAAATGGTTTCTTTGAATGTACGGCAATATTTAGTTCTTTCCTAATACTCTATTAACATTCACATGCGTATGATTCTTTTACCTGACAAGAACAGATGTGACGGCGGCTAGCCCATCTCCAGTAGGCTCTATGGCGACCGGCCGGACGTCAGCCCGGCGTCGTCTACCCGTCAAAGACGTCAGACTACCACTCAACACCACTGTCACCGCTGCAAAGGGTCTCTTAGCCATGTGCAACATCTGTAACAAATTATAAAAAGATGTGACATGAATTACTTATGCACTTTATAAAAAGATAATGAAATCAAACAATAACAAAAAATAATACAACAATTAACATGTAATCCGAATATTATAACATGCGTTGTTTCTAATTCCAAACATTTAACTATAGAACATAATCGCAATGTTAGCAATATAAAATTTTAAATAAATCTTTGGCATCCATACACTTCATATAACTTTGCTACAAACCTCAACAACATGTCTCCGTCTCGCCCTGCGCACGTCGGCCGCTTGTTTGGCCTTCCAAGCCACCACACACGCCGCCAGAAACAGGAAGAAACACGAGAAGAACACCGAGAAGAAGACGAACAGGTCTATGTGCAGTTGATCCTGCCTGAAGAACACTAAACCAAAACTAGCTGCTCCCTCATCAGAACTCAGCGCTCTTATTATAATATGGAACTTGGTATTAGTCAGATCGTGAACATTTTGGGGCAACGTCAAAACTAATCTGTTCCGTAGATTCCTCACTCTGAGCAAAATGTTCCGCCTGTCGACCGTGACGTAGGTGACTCGATCTTTCGCCTTGTGATCAACTAGAGTGTATTCCACCTTATCGTGGTACCATGACATCCTTGGCTTTTCTAGGAAATGGTCGTCGAATGAGGGAACTTTCCCGAACGTATCCTGTTTATAGTAAGACGGGTCTAACTCTACTAAATGCGATCCGGTTGTAGCGTTCACGGAGACGACAAAAGAGCTGTCATTGGGACTCAAATACAAGTCGACTGCGCCTTGAGTCACGTCTACAATAACCCGTATATCGACATTCATGTATCGTGGACTGACTGCCATGAACACCGTTTGGCCAGGGTACAAGGGACGCGGCTTTATCTTGCACTCATCTGGAATAAGAAAAACGCACATATTTAAATTAAGCACAGAAGTACCTAATGCTAAAGGTATATAAGGATATAAGAAAGATAGAAAGATATAAAGTGGGTGATAGACGTACGTACTTAAAGTACGCGGTTTTTAAGATCGCGAACTTACTCGGCTCGACGTTAGTGACACACGTGAAGTTTACTCATTCTGTGTTGCGATGTCTTCGACAGAAGAAGCTTTGTGTTATTTAGGAATTATATCGTATTACATTTTAAAAACTAAAAAAAATAGACGAAGTCGGAAAGTGAGGGTAAAGAAATGGCTTACGAAAAGAGAGCGTTTATCACATGTGAATTTAATAATAATAATAAGAAGCTTTATTCATAAAAACATATTGATATACACAGACAAGAAATTAAAGAAGAAATCACTCAATTTGAGAATTTTCTGAATGAAAATTAACAAAAATTGCAATTTAAATCTCAAGTATCGATGCTCAAAACACGAATGACAAGCGTGCGCGTCCACGGACTGGCGAAGCAAAGTGGCGGCCCGCGACTCGCAGTGCTGCCACACGCACGAGCCAAGACGAGCTACGAGCAAGATTTCAAACTTGTTGGATCGACGACAATTTTGCGCGACGGTTTTAAAGTACGCGTACTTACGGTGACACACAAGCGAAAAAGGTCGTCGAGCCATAAGTACGCGTACTTGCTCGTACGTCTATCACCCCTTTAAGGATATATTGGTCCTGCACTATAAAACAGTAAGAACATATTTAATGCACTTCATACAAAATATATGGTTTGTTATGGCAAAAGCATTATAGTAGTAGCGTATGAAAACATAGGAGTTCAATTTATAGTCCTTACAAGATTTAGAATTACTTACATTTTATTAATTTAGTTCATTTAGTGTACTTAAATTATGTGTACGTTAAAGTTATACACCAAAGTAAAATAACATACCAATGAATTTTCCATCAAAGCACAGTTTGTTCTCAATATTGATAGTCTTGTAACACTGATGTCCATTCCTAGGGTTGCCAGTGTACGGGTCCTTGCATCTAACACATTGGTACCGCCAGCACTCTTGTGCCGAGTTTTTACTTGAGCTGGACGTTTGGCAAGACACGTCACTCTCCGTGTTGTTCCCACAGTTACACTTCTCGCCGGTGACCGGATCGCACGTGTCGCCGTGACCGTGACATTCGCAACTGAAAGAGAAAATCTCTGTTAGTCGGATTTCTGCTTTTAAGTTACCTTTTGGTCATATAACTTCGCAGCAAATAATATTTATTGGTTTTTATAAGATACATACATAGTTATATCAGGTAACTTTAATGTCTACTTAATTTAATATCTCCATGGTCACTTTTAGAATAACTATCAGAGTTGTAAAGACTGAAGGTCTGTATATAATATAAATGACTTGTGGTTAGCACTTGCCCCAATTGAATAATTGATCTCTAGTCCCTTAACGGTTTCCCACGATACGCCGGTATAAAATGCAGATAGTTTTATAAGGAACATTACAAAACTTACGGCCGACAAGGATCCCGGAAATCTTCGGAGCCTCTAAAGTATCCTCCTATACAGCGTTCACATCGTAACCCATCCGTATTATTAGCACAGCGGACACATCTCGCTTTCGCTGACGGTCCTGCCTGGCTATAGAAATCTTCGAGCTCCGCATTGCTTATGTCTCTTGATAAAGGTTGGCTGTCCACGGAGTCAGATGTGCAAACAGTTGTGTGTCCATAACAGTAAACTGAACATGGAATGCACTGGCCATTGTCTGTCGGGTCACCTACGAACATCGGCTTACATTTCTCACATTGGTTACCCTAAAAAGAATAAAAATGTTATTTAAGATATAATAAAGACAATACTATACTTATTGATAGATTATCTTTCTATTGTAATCAGAAATATCTTATATAAAATTAAAGGTTTTTTTAACCTGACTTAAGTTCTAAACTATTTATAAATAACACGTAATCCTTACCATAGTATTATTATGACACTCTATACACTTATCCAACTTGTCTGGTCCTTCACAGTGAGAATGGCCGTTGCACTGGCACTGTATACTGCAGTTGGCTCCAACGTAGCCAAAGTCACATCGACACATGTCCGGCTGGAGACAAACACCGCGGACGCAGCCTTGAGAGCACACTGCGACGCAGGCGCCCTCTGAACGCTTGTAGCCCACGCCACACGCACACTCGTAACCGGCGTCAAGATCGTGGCACACCTGGGAAAAGTAAAGACAAATAGTAAAAGGTCATATTACAAAAGGGAAGTGCACATCGTGACCCTATTTCTACGACAGATAACAGTCAGTTTTTAACTCACAAAAAACTGGTTAACACGTGGAGTCGAGGTAGGATCGAATTACTAGCTCCGCAATTGAGGAGATGGACACGCAAACCTCTCACTACCCCGCAATGGTAAATTGTTGTGAAAGTGTTTGTTATGTTATTATGATATTTTAGTATTTCAGTAGAGAGTTTTGTACGATAACTGTTTTTTATATCTTAACATTTATATTTACCTCAGATTCCGCTTTGCATTGATGATGTCCATTTTCACATTCATTTTCAGGTGGACACCTCGTGTAATGCCACGAAAACGTGTCATTAGTACCATTTTCATTCCGATGAACATTAGAATAGACTGCGGCACACGTAGTCCGGGTGGAATACTCAAGCGGAGAGTCTATGGAACCTTCAGCACAAACTCCTTCACCGTTAGCCCCTTCCAAAGCACACCAGCCACAGTGTGAATGGTGTAAGCATTCCGAGCACTGATTGAAAGTACCACAAGGTGCGGGACACATGTTCTTTTCTGCCTTCGTTAGTACTAAGCCGCAGACACCACCAGCACAGTACACGGGTTGATAAGCTGGTGAGATACATTTGCCGAGGTACGTAGCCCAGTGACATTCTGAGAAACCGCCCTCCGCTCCGTCTGCGCTCAAACAACTTTGGCAGTCTTTGTAAAAGTGACAACGATTGGGACAGTCTTCTTTGGGTCTGGAACGTAGACTAGGCCGACCAGCCTGTTCTACTAGGGCACAAGTCCAGTTGAATATTTCTAGAGGATCTTCCGAGATTTTTGTTAACTGACCTGTAAACATTACTTGTATTAATATCATAAACAAAGGACATTGTCAGAGGTTGTAAATAGCGACATGGTTTACCAGATTTCCGATGGCTACCAACTTTCACATTAAGTGCTAACTGCTATCTGGTTAACATGTATGTCTGAGGTAGCCATAGAAAAAGCCCAACTAATAAACAGAAACCACAAGGGTTAACACTTATGAACTATTGTGTAATTGTTTGTTGTGTGATTGTGTCTTATGTCAAATAAAGTGGTGTGTAAATCATTGGGAGATGATTACCTTCTCTAAGGGCATGCCTCGTCCACGTGCATTGGCTAGAAGAGACACATTTGTCGCAATCAGAGGCAGCGCACTCCAGCTCTGGACATTGGTTCACGTCGTTCACGTAACTGCCTCCGGCATTACATTTCATATTTGCACAAGACTCTTCCGATGGAACGCATTCACCTGCAATGTTTCGAAATACATTAGCAAACAATTAATACATACATGAATAGTCTCTTCAATTCCGACCAGCGATAATTTGTCACTTTCTTTTCTGTTACGGTTCATATAAGCGCCCACATATAAATTCGTGGATGAGGATAATTGAACTGATTTCAGTTGTCATTGTAAATGATATAGGTAGAGCTGTTGGTATATCTAAGAAAATCTAAAAAAAAATCACCGGCAATTCAATTAAGAATAAAACTACTGAAAGAGTTATATTATTAAAAATATTATTTCAAATTAAACTCACCAAGAACCCCTCCACAAGACTCACACCACCTGCACGCAGATTTTTGTTCCGGATACAAAGGCCACGCTGCTAAACATGAGAGACACGTGGTAAAGTTTTCACACGATCTATTAGACACCAATTCAGCATCACAAGCTGTGCCGGCATTCGTCGAGACACTGTCACTTCCTTCACAGCCAGGCTTGTCAAACGAATAGCATTTGGTGAAATTTCCTCCGCTACAAAAACTGCAGCCCATGTGACTTCTACATTCTAACTTACTTGCACTCCATAGCGAACACAAATCTTCAGGCAACGATATTCTAGTCACTTGACAATGAGCACTGCCTGTCCAGCCACCGATTATATAAATGAAACCTTGATTTTCAGACTCAACATCTATTGCCATGGCATGGGCAATCGTTGGAGGCGGCGGGTGTCCCACTATACTCACGCCTTTCACCAATCTCACCCATTGGTTACAATTATAAACGTAAGCTATTAGCGAATCAGATCTATATTTATCGTCAGGACCAGTCTTGCCTCCAAACACTATCATGTAATCGTTAGTGGTTACTGCAGAATGTAAAAATGTCGCTTGTGGCAAATCATCGTGATTTAAGCTGGGGAACTTGGGAAGTTCCGTCCATGTCTTTGTGGGGTAGTGTAAAGCAAATAGTTTGTTAGAAACAGTGGTTCCATTGTAAGTATACAAGATTCCTCCATAAACGTAGAGACTCTGGGAGCGCGCATGGTACACTGTGCTGTGACCTATGACTCCGACAGGTTTAGAACCTTTGCATTCCAATTTAGCCCATTTATTTTTATCGAGACTGAATTCCCATACATCTTTCATGAATCCATGTTCTAAAGAAAATCCGCCAATCAATACTAAACTTTCGTAATCTTGATACTTTTGCAGCGTCAATGTGTGGCCTGCTAGAGGCGGAGGATGGTCATCCTTGTCAGAGATGATACCCCATCTCTGATCCTTAAGGCTGAACTGCCAAAAGTCGCCTAAAGTTTTATTCTGACCGCTTTTTTCCTGCAAATTCAGTCCGCCATAAATATAAATATTCTGTTTTGAATGATAAATCTCTGAAGCGTGGAAATAACGTCCTTCTGGCATCTTTGCGTCTGGTGTCGCTTCAACGGTCACCTGCATCCATGTGTTATTCTTGGTGTCAAAAAACCTAATGTCATTTAGAGGTCCATGTGACAAAGAGTAGCCACCAAACATCCACAAACCCCTCCTGTCTGATACCAAGCTGTGGCCGAATCTCGGTAAAGTTTTTCTCAAATGGTCTAGGCCATCGGATAAGTATTCTGAATTAAATAATTCAGTGAATACAAGTTGAGTTTTATCCAGAACTATCGAACAATCGTCACCACCATATCCGTCATTACACAGACACCTACCGTAGTTATAGTCACAAACGCCTGTCTTGGTGGACATGCTGCAGTTGTTTCGACATATTTCTATTTCACAAGCGGCACCCCCGTAAGATTCTTTGCACACACAGTAGCCTTTGTTACATTCTCTTGGCCAAGTACAATAATCATCACATGCCAGCACCGTATAAACGCCTTCGAATCCCTGTTCAGATTTACCCTGCTTGTAATGAACGGTCAGGTTGCCACTGCGTGCTTCTACCACTCCTGAAGATGCGCCATTGCAAAACACACCTAGAAGCTGACTTTGTTGATTATTGTTGATGTCAGGAACTCCACCCAAACCGTCATAGACATATACGGCATTCTCATCACACGGCACATTTAGTGTACTAGAGTTAATAGTGAATTGAATGACAGCATTTTTTATCTCTTCGGCCGATATTATCCATAAGCACTCTTTTGAAGGGCCGATTGATTTTAGTTCTGGGTCAGTTTTATACGACCCAATGCCTTGAGTCTGCGTGGCGTTTAACATCCCTCTGGGTTCGCACTGATAGTAGCAGCGGCCACCATGCCGAGGATCTCCGTAGAACTTCGTTTTGCAGCGTTCACAATTCTGACCTTCGGTATTGTCTTTGCAGATACATTCCCCAGTGCTGACATCACATATTCCACGGGCCTTATCGCCGTGATCGTTGCAATCGCAGCGTCGACACCCTTGTCCTGTGGTGGCGTTCCCGTGACTCCCGGGCTTACAAGATTCACAAAACTCCCCTTCCGTCCAGTCCTGACATTCGTCGCAACGCCCGACGCCTGTTTTACAAGTCGAGTGATTGTGACATCCGCAGTTGATAGAGCAGTCCGCGCCCGTCCATCCAAGGTCGCACTGGCACTTGTATTGAGGTGCACCAAGACAGTACCCGTGGATGCAGTTATTGTAGCACGTGCGCATACAACTCTTCCTTCCATCTCCTATGTAGCCCTGCTTACACTTACAAGTATAAGAACCATGCGTGTTTGTACAGACTGCGTTTTCATGACAATCGTGAAGTCCTAGGCCACATTCATCCACATCAGGGCACTGGGCGTACGCCCAACCCGCATCGGCTGATGACACATTTAATAGCGTGGGACAGTCAACGTGAGAGCGCGTGAAGTCTCCTTCTATACAAGCTCCTTTGATTGGATTCTCATGAGAGTAACACCAACCACATCCCATACTTCGCAAACACGTTGCGCATTGAGTGCTGCTTTGACATGACTTACATTGGCCAGTTTTACGCGCATTATCATCCACTGGCGAAGGCGAAGTGGCACGGTCTAGCCATTCTCTGCAGAGGCCGAATTGATACTCGCTTGTATATACGCTGAAGCTAAAGCATTGCCGCGTGGCCTCGCACCATACGCAGCGGCCGCGCTCGTCCAGACAGTGTTCGCAATCGAGGCGCATACGACACGGCGCTGGACATTCACCAAGATCTACTATTGCACCACTTGCCCTACCCCGTCGAGAACAACGGGCCTCATCAGCCCACCACTCGCAGTAGTTGCCCGTCACGCAACGCTCGCAGCTTATGTAGTTAGAGCAATTGGGACACGCCGCTGGCTGCAAAGTGAGGTATCTCCAGTCTCCATCTAAGGCGCAGACGACTTTTTCGTCTATGGTTCGTGATTCACACTTGTTGGTGAGCTCGCACCATCCGCAGTCGGAATCGGAAAGGCATAGTAGACAGTTGTCGTAATTGGAACATTGGCCATCTGAGTAAGGTTCTAGAAATTCAAACGTGAAAACCTGCAAGTATAACACGTTTAGAAGTACCAAATAACTGCAAAGGAAGCTATGGACATGGCGACATGGAACACTATTTGTGACTTGATATGGCCATAAAGAGTGGAATAAGTGGTAGTGATTATACTATTTTTGCCTACACTCAGTCTTATTTATTTTGATAGTATAATTAAACAAAAACCAATATTTTATATAACAGCTGAAGTTTCTCATCCAACAACGAAACAACGTACTAACAAAAATTAATCTCTAGGACACTTCGATATAATTGCAATTTACTATCGTTCTAATAGAATAAGAAACATAACCTAGAAATACTTACTTTGGCACTTTCCTGAGACTTATTATGCAGCAGCTCCATTTTGGCATGATGATGGGACGGATAGAGGCCATTATGCAGAGAATCATTAGCGTGCAACACCACCGGTAACCTGCCAGGCATCAAGGCTGGCCAATCGACTGACGCACAAGCGGACGGTTGCGCCGTTATGTTGGCTATAGTTTGATTGAACCCTCCCAACTCTAGCGAGACGTTAGCATACCCCGCACATATGTGTAGCAATTCACCCGTGCCATTCCAAAATGGAGGAATTCGAAGCCACCCTTTCAATAGCGCCTCACTAGGTCCACTAAATATGTGGTTGCTTCCCCCTCCAGTACCCCAGTCTACGGTGGTGGCATTCACGACTGATACTCCGTCAGGGTTGTTCCAGTCAGCTGGTTGTTGGTACCGAATGAAGGTGAGGCCGGGCCGTTTGTCCAGTAACCTGCATTCTAAAGGGTTGGTCACTTCAGTCCCTGCCGTGCCCCACCAGCCAGGATTCTGTGATGGGGTGTCTTCGCCACAAACGCCGTAATTATCTAAAAAAGAAGTAGATATTATTATACAAAAATCTATTTCTTTATCAAAATCTCATGCTGGGCGAAAATAGAATGCATACCGTTATTAATAATCTACCGCTATATCCACCAGAGGAACTGGTGACAATAATAGGCGATACGCTAGCAACCTATCTTTAATATTTTCTGATATTAAAGCTTAAAAATCTTTAATATATTCAGAATTCGAGGACTGTATCACCAAAGGGATTACACTACTTAAAGGTAAAACAATGTATACCGTATAACATATTTCATTATTACGTATACATACCGTCTTTATGATGGCACCTCGCATTCTGCACACACCAGTTACAGACTTGTAACCCCAGCTTCGTGCTCACAGATGGCATTGGTAGTCGGGAACTGTTCATTCCTTCTATGGGTGGACCATGAATGAGACAAGAATGACAATCGCCTAACGCCGGACAAATACCTCCGCAACGAATTGATTGTAAATTGGTCGTACAGTTCGAACCGATTGTTCTGCCGTAGCAAATCTGATAAAAAGTAATGTATAATATGTGATAGGAAGCATACAAATATTAAAGAATAGGATATCAAATAGAAATAAGTTATAATATGAATAATCATTGCTTAGACTTGTTTATTTATTTACATTTCAATCAGTACAAAGACTGCAGATAAACTGTAAAAAATTTGCAGGCTCGTTTAAAGGGATATACCGAATCATTGAATATGTAATCTGGGTATGAGTGAGCCAAGGTATATTTTTCATTAAAGGTCAGGCCATCTCGTAAGGTTAGGCCCGATGACGTTGAGTTAATATTTGCTTCAATTTGCAAGTATAATAAAGTTTATGGTCTTTCTAATGGCAGCATACTATTAGATAAAGTACTTACATCATCAGCGGAGCACCATCCACACTCAGGGTCTGCTAAACACTCCGGCTGCGTCAGGTGACGGGGACATGCAGATTCAGGATCGTTATTCAGTATACCAGCTTGCCAACTGGGTACCACATATGCTAGAACATCGCCTGTGAATAAAATAATCAGTGATAATGTTTGGTCTTGAAACCGGTTAGGGAAAATATTTTGATTCCAAAGAACAGGCATCAGTACCTTTACATATAACGCTGGATGCGGACTACCTGCTGAGATTTGAATTTTGAGTATATATTCACTCAAGCTTCTAATTTTACCGAAAGGATAATATGTCAGGGATAATCAAATAAGTTGATTATGTTCAATAAATCAATCTACCGAAAAGCCATTATTTAAATAATTCCGTTTTAAAATTTTTAATTCTAGAAGGGTTAAGAAAAAGGTATCCTTTTTTGTATACTGCTTATTTATCACATAACATACACACCATTAATGTTTCCATGGTAACCGCCCACAATGAGCAACGTCGAAGGAGGTTTCAAAGCGGCTGCGTGTGCGAAAACTCCTTGCTTCTTCGGATAGTATTTGCGGCTATTCCCGAGCACATCCAATGGGATCCACGAATGGCATCCAAGATGGTAGATGTACATTTGACTGTCATAACATATTTCTTCTCTGTTATGTCTGTGAGAATACCCTCCAAATACTATAAGATAGTTACCTAGAATGGAAATTAAATTACATTATAACACATTTGCATTTAGCACCAGTTTTAGTAGATTAGTTAAGTTTTGTAACAACTTTGATTCAGCGTGCATTATATAATTGATACAAAACATTTTATTTCGGAAGAAAACAACTGTAATGTTATAAATATCTAATTATGGCCGCTATGTCTTAAGAGTCGAATATTTGTCGTATATATTGTCATGAATATTTTGGGACTTATGGGATAATACAAACACAATCCATCTCGTCGGCGATTTAGACGAGAATGTATATAACATGTACAATTTCTCTTACCAATAATAGTAGCCGTGTGAAAAGCCCTTTCTCTAGGAACGTAGGTGTCGCGTAGATGGGCTCGCGGATAGTGCAATTCGCTCCAATGTTTGCTACTCACGTCAAATGCGAACATTCTATCTGATAGTTTAGAAAATCTGCAAATAGACAATGAGTTAGTAGAATTAGTATAGTTTTTTATGTGGGATCAAGGTTATTGTATTACTAATGAATAGTTATTTCATTATTATATTTAATTTGTAGTTGAGTATCAGGAATGTAAATTGGTTTCTCTATCTTCTATAAATTGAACCCATTTATATGAGCAATAAATAATCTGATCCAAGAAGAGTAAAACAAACTATGTATTTGAATATGGCATTCTCCGAATCTACATAAATTCTTTTGCGGACCATCTTAGTCAAAAACAATTAACCGACTACAGTTATAATCTATATCGTACCTGGCAACACTAGCTACAACTCCTCCGTAAACTAGGATTGAATTGGAGTGTCTATGGTAGACTGCGCTGTGAGCTACCACGCGAACATCCAATTCTTTGCCACCTCGAATTTGTACTTTTTCCCAAGATTCTGTTTCTGGATTGGTCAACTTTATCTTGTACATACTGTAAAAATAAATTAAACATTACAGCTATAAAATCATACACAATACGATACAATAATGGTTTGTAAATTGCATTATCACGGCAGAAGAGTTGTGCGGAGGTGAATTTATTGCATTTAGTGACTTGAATGCTAATCTTATGTAAGGATCCCTAGAGACTAGGATAAATACCTAATAGTAGAATAAAAATATTATATCACTAAATAATATATTATTCACAGAAATGCTTTTAGAAGGGTAACATCTTATGTCCTAGGTATAATCAAAATATTCTTCTAACAATGCCACATCGCTCACCAGTCTCAAGTGGGTATTGTCTAGTTGAAACGTGGATTCAAAATGACTCTGCCTCTAACTACCCCACAGGGGATATCGTTCATGAAATGTACATTATATATCTCACCTCGCCGAGAACTCTCCTTCCACCGTGCTCCCACCGAACAGATACAATTCATCTCTGACCAACGTCAAACTATGCCTCGTCAATCCCGGTGGAACAAACGTCGAATTTACGGCTCTAAGAGTCCATAGATTTTTCAGTGCATCATACAACCACAACTCCGATGACAGGCTTCCATCTGACAGTTTCCCACCGTATAGTGCGAACCCAGTACCATAAGCACAGGCCGAATGCCCATACCTAGGCTCTGGTTTGCTCTCATTAGTACTTGAGCCACCGCTATGGAACTCTGGAGATTCGGAAAACTTTAGAAAGCTACTAGAATAAGGCGTCGGCGCGTGTGAATACGTGAGCGGTAAGGAATTCTTGTCATGGTGCGAGAAAGATGATAAAAGGATGTTGAAGAAGGATGACCGGTTCCCAATTTGCCATGTTCCTCCGACGTCACCCTGAAAAGAGCACTTTATAAATATATCCAGTATTACATAACATACATGGAATTTTGAGGTGAATAGCTAACAGAAGTATAATGGGATTGAAATCGCATAGATTTGAAATATTGGTGACAAGTTTATAGCTGATTGTTCCATATATTCCATTTACTTTAATATAGTACTTTGCTTATATTCATTTTGGTTATAAATTAATGTGTGAACATACTGTTCAAGTCAACAAGACAACAGACAATAGATTATGTATAAAAAATAATAAAAAACTATACAATTCAAAGAAAATTACTCTGCGCACACATTAATTGTATTTAGCATGACGAAATTGCTTAGAGGTATTATTTTAACCAATAAATTACACGAAATGGCAAATAACTATTTAATAATAATAGAAACATAAAATAAATGATCATCTATTGTGTCAACAGCGACGTAGCTTGTGCGAAACAACTGTGTGATGTCTTTGTAAATGTGTGAATTGTTCAAACATCGACGTACCTGTGCAAACATGCTCAACAAAGACTGGTCTATTTCTTCATTAGTGGGATGTCGTCTTATTATTTTACCATTTTCATCATACCATTGACTAGTTGAAAATCTATAATGACAAATTTTATTTCCTTAATTACATAATATTTTCCAATAGTTTTTCTAGTAAAACAATTGCTAATATTTCAATGAGCATAAAATAATACGAAAATACACAACAACACT
Source organism: Leucoptera coffeella (assembly GCA_030578115.1). NCBI lineage: Eukaryota > Metazoa > Arthropoda > Insecta > Lepidoptera > Lyonetiidae > Leucoptera > Leucoptera coffeella. The sequence goes on from JAMBLF010000421.1 coordinate 146,580, forward strand.
ACTAAATTTTACACCAAATAAAATTTCTGTAGTTTTGATGTGTATTATATTATTTTCCTTATAGAATATGTTTTTATATTATTGAAGGTCATACTAGTATATTCATAACATACATTCACATCTCTTAAATGCTGACGGGATGAACAGAATCTCATCAATTACGACCTCCATGGCGCAATTGGTTAAGCACCTGAACACTAATCATGAGGTCCCGGGTTCGATTCCCGGTGGAGGCAGAGTTAAGAACAAATAGGACTACTGATAAAAAAAATGACATATTATTTAGCCCACCATCTAATAATTTCATTTATCCCAAATAGTTTCATAACCTCTTATAACATACCAAAACAAGGAAGTGAGAAGCATAAACTACCATGAAACTAATAGGTTAAAGTTAGTATGAAAATAAATCAAGGTCTATTCAATAGGAAAAACAGAGAGACAATCTTACCTACTATTGCATAAAGAACAGTATTTAACATTGTAGTAATTTACTGAAGCACATTTGCTGTAGCAAAGGTTATAAGAGTTATCTATTAAATGAGGCTACTATTAACTTGAGATTTATTGCAATAATATATTGTTAGCTTTAAATATGTCTTAAAAAATGAGTGAGTGATAGAGACTAGGGATTTCCTTTGTTAGTTTTTAGGGTAAATTAAATAAAACATTTTTTGAACACATTAATTTGTTCAACATTTTCACAATGTCATACATATATTCTCAACCACTAATCCCTAGCTGGGTGGATAGAACCTTGGACAGACAATAATATCTTCAAGAGAATAATATGTCTAGATCTTTTAGACTTTCATGGCATGAATATTGGGGTTTTAATATGGATCATAGGTGACAGGTTGCTATATCAGCACCCAATAGATTCCATTGACCGCTAAACGCTAAGTTGCCACCTAAATCACACCAGGAAGAACAGCAAATAGTTAACATTTTGTTTACATTCTGGACTAGCACTAATATAGACTTATTTTTGAACAGACTAACAAATAAGTTCAATTCAGCTACTTACTTGTATATTTCTAAAGCGCCCAACACACTGTTCAGATCATATCCACCAAATACATAGAGGGAGTCAGTGTGATTCACATACACAGCTGTGTGTGCTGCTCGCTGTGTCATCCCGTTTCCAGTTCTAGACAACCAGTGCCAACTGTTGCCATCCTTATCATTTTTCCTTAAGGAACATGCTTCACCCGAGTATCTAAAACCATCAAAATGTGATAAGGAAAACAATGGTTTAGAATATTTGTTATTAGGAGTAAAGGCTTTTAAATGTGTAAATTACGTCAAGAATGAGCTAGATATTGACTAAACAATTAAGACATACACAATATCTTTTTTAATGACATAGAAACTCACCCTTTCTTGCAAAGACAGCCATCTTCCTTGCAATGTCCATTTCCAGAACAAAAGTTGGGGCACTTTTCTATACTACAATCTTTTCCTACCCATTTGGGCCCACAGAAGCATTTGTGGGACAGACATAGTCCTCTGCCTGTGCAGTTATTTGGGCAATTATGTACAGCATATGATGCCCGGAATCCATCTAATACATAGTTGGTGTCACTGTACAATAATATTAACATCTGAAAAGGAAACAATTAGCATCTGTGAGAATCTAACTCCAAGCATAAATGTGACAAATATGTTGCCAAAAGAAACTTGTTACATCATATTATGTTAATGTGAAAAGTGAACCTTTTCAACAACAGTAAAAAATTATATAAAAAAATTAGTAAAGTAAAGTAATATTCTATAGGAACAATATTAGAGGCTTGTGGTTATGTAAAGGGGAATTTTTATGATTATTAAATGTTTTTATAAATCTAAAATGTCTAAAACTATAAGCTAAATAAATATTTGACCTGTATTCAACATGTATAAATAAAGAAATCTTCTAATTTTTGAAGCAACCATTTTCTCTATACGTCAAATAAGACCTATGATAAATTATTCCTAAAGCACATCATTCAGTAAAAAAGAAAAGTTTTAAAGTGGTATAACAGAATTAATTATTTTCATGACAAGTTTTTTAGTTGTTTGTTCTTACATAAGCAAACCAAATTGCTTGAATCAATTTGTTTTTCAAAATTACTTCACCACGTCAAATATGTTTGTTTACATAAAATTTTAGTACTTTGAAACAGACTAGAAACATCCATAAAAATGTTCTACAGGTTAAATAAGTACCTAATTTAAATATAAATCTCATTTATACTTACATATCCACTTGAAGCTGTAACATTTTGGGGCTCAGTCTTTCCGCTAAAACTACCCAAAAGAGGGGAATCAAACGAATCTCCATCATATACAAACACATAGTCATAGGAACATTCTGTGCCCATGCGCAAGAAACTCAACGTTATGAATTGACTTCTATTTGATGCTTTTATTAACCATTCACAGTGGGAATCCTAGAATAATAAAATACATTTAAATTGCTATTATACTATCATTGATATCTCTAGAGGTATACAATGGGACACTTACCTGTGTGTAGTTGGAGGTCGTAGGGCCATCAGTGATAATTCCACTCTGTTCCGTAAACACCCTGCGAGTCTTGTCGCAGGGTGCGGTGTAAGCAGCGCAAAAGACATCCAGACACAGAAAGCACAGAACTAGTATACCAGCACCCTTCTCCCGAATTTGTGTGTAAAACATACCTCTTCCAGTTCGTTTTGGAACATAGGTCAAATATCAAAGCCATATAATCGTATATTACTAAAAATAATGCTAAATGCAAAATAAACAGCACTGATTTGCAGTAGTAAATGACATCTACTCAAGGCTAACCACTTTACTACAAAAATATACCACGACTTCAAAATTATTATTACAGTTTATATAGTACATTATAAGAAAATTTAACGCATTTTGTCGCTGTTGACGATTAAATCACACTTTCTAACTTGATTTTTCAATAAATAAACAATTAGGTTTGTGTACAAAGTGCTTCCATCCATTGGAGATGAGTACAGTGTGTCAGTGTCAGTTCTGACATTGATAATTCCGCACTGATTCAATTGTCATTTTGCGCTCAGTGACAATAAAAAATGTCATAGTGCAGATTTTTCTGGTAAATTCAATTTTCTAATAAAAATTCTCTCGTTTGCTAAATTGTATTACCACACGGATACTCACATCACAGCAGTACCTTGAACATTATTTTAATGAAGATATGTCCTGGACTAGGCTAGGACGTCAAATAATACTAACTAGCTGCCTTTCTCCGGGCAACTTGTAGGAGGCGACTAAGGGATTTAGAGTAAATGGAATCTATTGGGCAATGAGCTAGCAATCTGTCACCAATGTCCTAATATTTATGCTAGTAATAACCTTGGATACGATCGTGTCTCCGTGGTCGTGTCATAAGTGGCATAAGTATATTTACTACATATTTAATTAAACAATTCAGGCAGATATGTAACCAGAAATAATCGCTTAGTATGAATAGGGAAATGTATGGACGAGAAACTTAGGTTTGGGTGCTGTCGGAGGATCAGTGATGCGGCTTAGCTGCATCGAATACTGAGACAGCACCTTTTCACTGCATCAAGTGCCTACTCCTTATATGTACGTGTATTGTTATTGTATAAAAGTGTGTATAAATAGTGTTAAGTTAAAATGTGTATGTATAGCAGTGAATAAATGTTTTTCTTTCTTTCTTTCTTTCAATTGCGGAGATGGAAACCTGAACGCATGACTACCCCGCAAGGGTTAATGGTCGTGAAGGCCTTTGTATTTTGTTCAATGCATATCCTACATATGAATTGGTTAAGGTATATGCTAACTAGCTGCCGTCCGTTTACCTCTTAAGGGGTGACCAAAAGACTAAGGGTAAATGCAATCAATTGGCGATGGGCTAGCAATCTGTCACCAACGTTTCATTTAAATGCCATCACAACTCCAATATGAATGCTCTTATTCCCATTTTCTGTCCACCTTGAAAAGAATTAAATGACGTGAATTTATATGTTATTATCATAATTATTATTATTCATATTCTACAATATAGACATATCTTAAAGGTCTCTTTACTCCTCGTTAGCTTATAAACCTAATGAGGGACGTATTTGATCTAAGTGTAGCTTACACACGAAACCGAGAACAGCTCATGTCGAGTATAGTATATGTGGCGACACGGACCAATGCGTGACAAGTATAGTATTATTATTTATCTGCGGTAGGGAGTTCTATAAAACATATCGGTCAGTATGGGAAAGTTTGAAACTATGAGACATACGAAAATTTGTTCTTAGGAACCATGTCACCGATATCGATAAAAAGAAAAACTGCATTCTTACTTTATTTGAAAAATAAAACTGTATCTAGTTTGGGAATCGAACCCGGTTGCTTTGAAAAAATAAACTTGTACTTTTCACTTTTTCTTTTTAAATATCGATTGATTAGATTTTTGATTTTTAGCGCCATCCTGTATATTAGATTAGTTAGCTAACCAATTGACCCCAAACCCGAAGACCAACTCTCTCATGTCACTTATATAAAAAACTAACACTAACTAAAAACTAACTTTCACGACCATTAACCCTCGCAGGGTAGTCGAAGGTTGTGGTGTCCATATCACAATTGCGAAGGTAGTAATTATTTGGCTACCTCGAACCTACGTCCATCAGATAGTCCTTACTCAATGTGATAGGTGGTAAGCCGTTTCCAGATTTACAAGCACTGACAATTAACTGTTTCGATGATCGGGTAGGTTTCCTCACGATGTTTTCCTTCATTCCAGTAGTATTTGGTGTATTGCGCAAATGTGTTTTACGACTTATTTTATATGTTACAATTAATATATGTTATTCAAATTTTACAAATAGAAAACTGTAAATAAGCTAACTAAAATCTCGAATATATGAGTATTGTATGAACCAAAAAGGCAGTATGAACCGTGGCTCTACTACGCAAAAGGAGCGAGCGAATATCGATCGGGCACTTTGCTGACTCCGCAGTTGGGTACTCAAGCGCGGCCGCTACGTACTGGGCTTGCTCCCTTTATTATGAAACTGCTGCATGTAAAATAAAATTTGCGAACTTTCTGGTCCTTCCATCAGAATAGAACATGTTTTAAAGCAAGTTAGTGTAATTGTACACTAGATGGAGTAGGTATTGCTCTTAGAGAAACATTATTAAACGATTTACTTACTATCATCGATGAATAAAATAAAATTTCCGCAACTAGTCACCTTCTAACTTAAAATACTTGACAATTGGACTAATTGTTTTGGCATGCCATAACAACTGGTGTAATATAGTTTTAGTTTGTTGGGTAACTTATGTTCTATATTTTATATTTATTACGCACTGAGTTATTGCAGTAATTAAGATTTATATAAGTTCAAATCTAAACAGTAAAAATAATACACGGATACAACGAACAAAATATAGACGCGGAGAGAGACTGTATACAAAATATTAAGATTTGAAATAAGATTTTACGCTTAGCTCATTATATTGACATACGAACAACATCTTATTCAACTTGAAAGAAACACGACGAACTTGTGCCCCTTATCATGTCACGCAGCATATTATCAGGTGAAAATTAATAAATCATTAAGGGGAGCCACCGAGGGCTGTTGAAATTTTTCACCCGGAATGAAGTGATAACCGCTAATGACACGAATGCTCTCAACTCGCCTAGTCACCCACTTAGCATCCGCTGGAGTCAATTAAGTGCACGGCTTCATAATGAGCCCTTACTGTACAGGGATCGAGTACTGTATCGATTTAATTTACCCCCCTCACTACTTAAATAGATCAATGCAAAGACTATGCATATCATATGCATGTACGAGTGCATGATACTTATTCTAAAAATGACCTCAATGAAAACACAATATCACACGTTTACAAACAGCTACGTATGGTATTTCAAATTCAGGAAGAAGGACAATTCAGCAACAGAATTTTTGAAATCCTACTCGTGGTACAGCATTCGTGGGGTTACTCACAATGTTCTTGATATTTGTATCCAAATTAAACATAGAATATTTCTTCTCAAGAAGTAAACGTATATATTCACGTCCCTTATTCCCTTTGGAGTTGGATATAATATCTCCTAGGTCACTATTTAGCATGACTAAAGCATCTCAAGAAGTAAGCCCGAACAATTACGTAAATACGTTATTTTGGAATACTTTAATGCCGAGGACTTTTTAAATAGTGACGGTAAAATTCATCTTTCGTAAGCATTCGTAAGCTATGAAATAAATATGTAGCTGATCAGGACCTAAATACGAGTACAACCACAAGATTGTACCCGAAATAATTTTTTTATTAGTTCTTATCGTGCTTCTATCGATTTAATATGCTTTCCCATTTCCATTTATTTCTTTAATAAAGTATAAAAATAAAGTAAAGATTAAATAAATACAAACAAAAATAACGCGTCATTATTACCATAAATCTAAATTTCCCACCTTAAATTCGTAAATGTGCTCCTATCGTGTTATTCGCAAGTCGGGTGTAGCGGTTAGGTGTCAACAAACACCTTTTGATAGCCATGAATGGTGACCGTGCGTGACGTTACATTCTAAACCCACATGAATGTTAATTAGTTGACCATCGCTGCTCTTTTTTTAGGTCTTTCGGTCAAACAATGTCCGAGCCAAGCGGTAACCTGTTTGAATTTTCTTTATAAATTATTCCTGTTTTACAATGCTAAAATTGTATTTAGTATTCAGAATTTTATTATCACTGTTGGACAGGATTGATCTAGTTAGATTAGATAATACTTGTAGACATTCATTACGTTTAAAATAACAATAAAATTTTTGCTCTTACATTAAAATATTGTTTCGTTGTTGTTACGGATTGCTAATGTAAATTATAAAGGCTATAAGTTCTTTCTATTCTATTCTGTTCTGGTATTACATTATTATTTTTATCGATAACGAAACCCTTTACACAATAAGTTAGACTAGTTGCATTACGTAGATATAGGTTATTTAAAACCCTACTTAATGAGCACTCACCGATTAATAAAAAAATATTTCAACCTATCGTATTTAAACGCGTATATTCTCTAAGGTGCATAACTCCGAAGCTGTTTAGCCATTAGTTCCAAGCAGTGTCATTCGCAAGCCGTGCTCAAGGGACGGTCCGGCCCGTGGTAGCCCATCACCATATAAATGGCGTATTTAGCACCCTCCACCGGACTCTTATCGAGTTCCAACTATATTTGTTCTGGTCACAGGATTAGCACGGATTTGGCACGGAACAACGATTAATGGCTGATTAAAATTCCATTGCCTATTTGGTTTTATAAGTGTTACACGGGTATAACCAGAGTAGATCACGTGAGTATAAAATAAAGAAAAAAATAAAGATTTTCATATCATATATACACTTTACATTTGTTATAAATTTATTAGTAGTTAGTTAATATACAATAATTAATGCAATTACTTGTATAACTATTATATTTTACTATCATTAGATATTTTTTTATTTACTAACTTACGTAAAACGTATAAGGCATCTCAAATGATCGTAATAAGGTATTCCATTGCCTTACATGTAGGAGGGCGAACAAAACAAATAGAATCAGCTTGGGGCATTGGATTTATCGGGATATGCCATAAATCAGTTGTTCTGTCGATGTGGGGCCGGGCTCTGTCCACCCCCTGTGAGTCGCGACTTGATTTGTCGCGTCCATCCACCGCCACAGCTCTTTGGAAATAGATATGGCCTATTTATCGTGATATACGGACGACCTTCTAACTACCTTCAAACGACTGGAGCTTATACAAGACTAGTAATTATAATTATCAAAAAAAGACTTAAAACCCTATCTCTGCCCAAAAAAGAGTACGTTTTATTAATAAAAAAAAAATTGAATCGAATAAGCTTGAATTCTATATGTATGAATTTAATTTCATTTAACCTTTTCTAACGAAGACACACGTTCATCAGCTACGCAATAACATTTACCTACATCGTTAACTATGTCACACAAATACTCTTATTTCCATGACATATTAGAATCACAAATGCGAAGGAACAATATAAATTCTGCCAATAATACCCTGCAAAGCTCCCCCTCGCGGTCAAGAATCGCAACTGTTTTATTGAGGAGCCATTTGGCTACTTGCATAATCATGCGTTATGGCTCCTCGGTTCATGCCAACCCATGACTGTCTTTACTGTTATTGTTTTCTTGCTGCATAATTTAGCGAGTGTTTGACTTCTATTAAGCAGTAGAAGATATTATCTTTGTGTGATGATTAGATTTATAGCAATCAATTGAAATGGATTATTTATAGATACTGCACATAAATTATAAAACATACGTACATACATAAACATTACGCTCGTTTCTCTGTAGAGATGAAGGCTGAGATTATGGATCTCCAATTGTCATAAAAGTAAAAGTATTGATCCATCTGTGATAAAACTTTAAGTATAGATTTTTCATTATATACAATATACAATCATAAGGTATTGATTTCATTCTTTCTTAATTTTAATCTTTCAAGATGGAAATTGAGAAGAAAACCTTACGTTCTCTAGGTAGTATCCAACTTTTTAAGCAGAAAGGCAGCTGTGACTTTCTTTTAGCTTTGAATAAATACTTTACGTAACCCTCAATGTGGAACACTTATCTATACTTAACCGAACGGTGTCAATTGTGACCTAATTTTAATTTAATACGCTTAGAAGAAACCCCACTAAACAGTTAGCAACTTAGTGTACGGGAACTAACAAAAGAGTGTAATGGTGTCGATAGACCGTAACATAAGACGCCAAAGCATAGTTTGAATAACATTAATTTACCTATATTTTATTTACTTATTGTTATTTAAGGTGTCGTAGTACATTAGAGTAATGAGCTGAAAATTAACAACGTTTTATCTAGTCATGATTATTTAAGATGATTAAATAAATTCATCAGAGTAATAAGCTCTTAAAAAACGGGCTTGCCCGGGCGTATACACGTAGAATATCTGAAACCACTGCTATTTATTTATTTACAAAAAAATAATAAAAACTAGCACATAAATCAACTGTAAAATAGACTTATAAATTAAGAGAGATATAAACAGGGACTAATAAAACCCTTTCCCTAACGGTCAGTTAAACACCAATATCAATATTGGAAAATTCTGAAATATATAGACTTCTACGTCCATACTAGAAAAGGACTTTGCTTTCTGTTATATTAGCTAAGTTTGGCGACTATTTAGATTTATAGTTTCCGCCCCGTTCATTATAATGTATTGAAAGCAACACAGTAAGTTAGCCAATGCGAGGCGATGCATAAATCTAGTGGTAAGTTGGGAAAACATGCCCCAGCAAGTTGCGTCGTTTTCCTAACTTTTCATGATTGTTATTTCATTTGCTATTAATTAGATTGCGAACGATTACTTAGCTTTATCAGAATGTTGGGGGCTGGTGAACTTGTTATAGTATTTGATAGCTGTCTTTGTATAGAAAGTAGGGTCTATATATTCTAAACAAAATAGGGTTTCCAGTACTTACATGATAATCAATTGTTATTTGTATAATTGGAGTTTTGAATTATATTCATTACTAGTAAACTAAAATGATGTGTTTATAGACATATAAGAATTGATTTAGTTAAAAGTTCATGTCATTAAATGAATAAAATACCCAACCAATATCAAACATTATTAACTACTCCCTAAAACAAATGGCATTACTGTTTACATTTCGGAACGGAAAAAATATCGCTGAGGAGGTCATATCGCAACCCGTTGTTTAAGGCGCGCTGACGCTCCCTTGTATTATTGTCTATTGGCATTTCGGGCAGTCTAGAAAAACAAGGGCGCCATAACTCTCGTGGCCGCTGATCAGATAGACCGTAATGGCTGTAATGGATCCGCTGGTCAGCCGCCCGCATGCAAATAAATCTAGCAGCCGATGCAATGATGTGTGGAAAATGGCCATCACCCCTTTGCCCTGCCGTACCGCTCTTAAAAGCCGGGCCTATTTTGCAAATTGATATAGCCTTTGTGTTTGTAGGTGGCGCTGATATCGGTCCTAATATTACTATCCATATTTCTTCGTACGAAAACTTTTTGTTATATTGATATATGGGTGTGAATTGGGTACAAGTCACTGATTTCTATTGAACTACTTACTTTTTAGTTATAATGTTAGAAGAGGTACATTATCATTTAACCAGTAATTGTTAAAACTCTTTAAAATGAATCTGTTGTGATGAACTATAGGAATTTTAAAAATATCATCTAGATTACTGTACTTAACACATATTTTTATGTAAAGCACAAAGCTGTATATGATTGCCATTACTAAATCATTAAAAAGTTGCCAATATTCCGCGGTGGACATAGAATAGCATAGTTAACAAAATGTAGATTGAAAAATATTTATTATAGCACAAATTACCCCTTTTATTTTCAACGTATATCATAATAGTACAAGCAAAGCGAATTTCAATTTAATGGGCATCCCAAATGTTTCTCTAGGGGACAATAGTCGTATTCGCGGTTTTAAACTATCGAGAAAGATTTTCAATAAGTAATAAAAGAGTACGAGGAAATAAAATAAAATAATTTGTTGTCTTAAGTGATTCGTTAACACGATCATAATAAACGTATTATTTATTATACGGTTCTTAATACTGGAAAAAACACGATTTCTTACAAGTTCGCTATCAAAATATTTTCTATTAAGAAATATAAAATGTGAGAAAAATGTTATAATGCTATAAACATTGTCAGTTTCATAGGGCAGGGCAGAGTATTTACCTGTGTTGTTTCACCCCGGAAGATGGCTGGCGATAAAAGTCAGAGCAAATGGCAGTCAATAAAATAAATAGCAATGGCTTCTGTAAATAAGTCGCAGTGGGGCCCCGGGCGGCGAGCGATAGTCTTTTTTATTGACGCCTCGATTGCTCTCGAAATAAAAAGCAGGGCACCAGCAGAGCTGTCATTGCAGATTATAAAACAAGATTACATTCCATGCACTAGCGACAAACACAACAAGGCGCTACATTATGAAACACACGCGCCAGTTCCTCTCATAAGAAATGGGTGAGAGTTTTCCTCTGAAAGCAGTGTCAATATTACCTTCACAAATAGGGTTCAATTCCAATAATATATTCTGGTCATACAGCGCAGTCTACAGGCCAGTGCGACTCGAGTGACTGCGGTTAGCCAAGATAAGATGTATTAATTTGTCGCCGGACCCTCGCCTCTAACCCCAAGGAGCCAATGCATTCGAATCACGCGCTACACGACCCCTAATTGCTCCTAATAATTTCTTTAAATAGCCTGCGATATTTCCTCGACGGTGAATCGAAACTGCGTCTCAGATTTTTTACTTTAGGAGTTGCTACAAATTTTCTGCAAGGTTAAAGATATTGCACGTTTTTATACAACACAATCATAGTTCCCGTTTAGTCGAATAGCCGTAGTCAATCGTAGCCCTCAGCTACTTTTACTTTGTCCCAATTGGTGCTATTTTTGTCAACCGTATTAGAGCGTATCGAGTGCGGACCCTCGCCGAATCCCTCAGGGCTCGTCAAACGACGCTCAACACTGATCCAATCACGAGCCACGTCCAGGAAGGTAATCAGACTTCGGTTTTTATGACGGCACGAATTATAGGCGAGCTACCAGTCTAAACTGAGATAATCCGGTCTCATCCTATACTTACTCCAGTGTTAAGACATTAATGATGCTTAAAATGCCTCCAACGATTAACCAATTACGTCTATTATTTGAAAATTTCGATATCCGATAAGGATTTGTAAAAAAATAACATATATTGCATACCCGGTCACAGGTTTCGTATAGTTTGCAAGAAAGACATTCATTGTTTATTTCCGTTCGTTTGAATGTTGGTTCTTGGCAAAGTATCTCACATCTTTATCAAAACGCACCCTTCGCGAATGGTACAGCTTATGCTAATGAAGTATTATTTTGTTCTTGTTAATACTGTTATCAAGTAACAGCGACAATTAATTTGAATTTAGGTAAACGGTTATTTTGTCACATTTTCTTAATGAAATCGGAGTAATTGAATGGCCTAAGCTCTACTTAAAATGATAACAAACAAACACACAGTAACTTAAAAATCCCTTCAATTATTCTATTGTATGGATAGAATTCATATATCGTAGATATAGGGTTTCCTTGATTTTAACCATAATCTTCATGTATATCTTTATTATGAGACTTCCGGATTATTAAACATGAGATTCATACGTGAAGCGGAAACTAATCGGTAGGCAATTTATCGCTTGTGATACAGCTAATGGAATCATTAACGCCATTCATTGAATATACATAAAGTAGAAGGTTTGATATAAATAGTTATCTAGGCATAATATCAACATCGGTTTTCTTCTGGTGTAAGATTCGTAGCACGTGAAAGCAAGAATATTCATCGTCGTAAAATAAATGCAGGCAAAAGAGTAATTATAACAAGAATACCTTCATACTTTACGTTTTTCCTAAAACTCGATAGCGGTAATTCATTAAGCTAAATTAATTCTATTGTCCAGTCCCCAAAACAGACAGGGAAAATTAATATCGCGGAATAAGTCGTATATTTTTTATGGATATGCTGCATAGAGATAACTCAATAGTTCAGTATTGTATTCCTCATCACTGTTATACTTTTTAACTGCTCTTTATAGTTATTCAACAAATATGATCATTGCACAGCATTTGTGTATAATCCACAACCAATTGCTACCAAACTGATACTTTTGATATTTTAGGTTCACTATTTGGGGTATTTGCTGCATTTAATGCGCTATCACATAACTAGACACAAAAAAATGAGAAATAACTTGTCACCTGTCTAAGAAACGTTTACTAAATTGGTGTTACAATGAAGAATACGGGTCACAAACAATGCAAGCTCCAGGTTTAAACGAACGGAGTCCGCTTGTTAGCGCCCTTCCTGTAGCGGGGTCTCAGGAGGTACAGTAGGAAATTTGGTTCTGTTAAGTGCTATAATAGTATACGCTATTGAGCCTTAAAGGAGTAACTTGTAAAGGTAACAGAATGCTGTGGTACCAAAATTTTCGAAATTATTTTTAGAGACATATCAACATCTGCCTGAAAAGTTTTGTAAGCCGTTTGGATTACTATAAATAAATAATCATGGAAAAAGTTGACTATGTAATACAAACATCCAACACCAATTACTTACTAAAATGTCGCATCGGCAAACTTTAGCAAGTATAATTTACTTTTACAAACCCTTTTATATCAATTAATAATATTTTATTATTTCAATGAAACTAGGAATTATACTGTACCCCCAGGGTCCGTGGAGCGAACGTGCCGCGGCGCCGCTGGTAAACACGTGGGTAGATAACGATCTATTTGGATTGCCTCTATATTTCATTTTTCCCTCACTAACTGGATCTGAACTGACGGTATACGGGTTCTGGTTACTTACGCACCTCTTTGTCAATCCGGAAAAAGATTTTTTTATATATCAATTGATGGTGCAGGTTGTTGTGAAATCGATTGCTAATCGTTGTTGCTACGATTCACAAGAAGAAACGTATGATACAAGAAGAGACTCTTCTGAGATCATGAACCAATGAAGGTGAATGAAAATTATATCAAGTATACGTAAAAATAAGAGTGTCACTCAAATCAAAACCGGGCTGGTTTTAATTTGAATGTCACTCTTATTTTTACGTCGGAATACTAGGATAACATATTTCTTTAGAAATTCACAAACTACGACGTGAATCCGTTCATATTTCCAGTCACACTCCATAATCTTATAAAGGAGTGTCAAGAACGGTTAGTTAAGTTTTCTTTGTCGAGGGATTTTCTGGTCAGTCTATGACTTGTGCAAACACTCCCAATATCTTTGTATTCCATACGAAAGAGACGTGTCTTTTGTGAAATAAATCAATGGTGGTATAAAGTATATTTCAAGTTAATTATGAGTAGATAATGCTAAAGTTTTCTTATATATAAAAATTTCACAATTAGAGACGGTCAACCGTATTCGGGTGAGGTTTCTAACAATGAATTCCCCCTCACTAACTCTTTTTAAATATATCACGTTCCACGGAATATGCACCTCGAATATCCACCCCATAGAAAGTGTATTATCATCCCAGCCAGCCATTGAAGAGGTTTTGTTGTTTTAAAATGCGTGCTCGTTTGCAAGCGAATTGGCCACTTGCTTCGGAACAAGTAGCATCCGTGCTTCATTGATCTTTTATATGCTTTAGAAAAAAAAAGAATTTCCAAAGGGGTAGCACATTTTGAAACGTTCTAATGTCATAAATGTTTCTTCCAAGACTCATGAGTTTGAGATTAACAAGGATAAAAAAATATTTTTCTCGTACGGTATCAACTAAAGTATAGTTGAAGAGAGTGCACGGAAAAGAATATTACATCCGAAAAGGAATATTCTCTATGCGAAAAATAACGTGATGTGAATTATTATTAGTCCGTGTTTCCATTAACTTCACATCGCAATAATGCAAATCAGAGTTGTATGTGAACTAAAGTTAATAAATAAAATTGTGTACTTTTACAAAACATAAATAAAACCTGATGATAATCGTCATATTATAATAAATATTTATACGAAAATATTGAAAGGAAAATATGTCAGTATTAATAGTCAAATTACATTATGACGATAAAGTAATATAATTATAATCGTCTGATTGTAATAAAACAAAATAGTGAAATTGTTTTAGAGAAACGGACACAGTACCTCTCTTTGAATATCGGCACTTGTCAGTTATTTCTGCGATGAACCTCTGTCTGCTAAGTAATAGTATCATCGAAACCCTTGTCAGTATCGGACATGTTCGATTCGTAGTCTTAGAGAGATATTGATAGAGTTTCTGAAGCCTTAAGCTGCATACAATTATTTAGATAATTGATCACGTAACGTTCTTCGAAGGGCATGTAATACTTACACATTGTATTTAACATTTATATATTTGCGATTTTGCATGCATTTATTATTATTAGCAATTTTAATAAATTTCACATTCGTTTAACTTTACTTCGTCAAAAGTTAAAATATAGAAACTGCATAGCAGAGATACCAAATCTATGTTTTAATGAATCTTCGAAAGCAAGTGTAAAAATAGTGTCTTTAAATTGGTATGACAATGAGCATTATAACGGTATAATTTAAATTTACTGCTGTTGCAATGTGGATCCACTAATTTGCTACCCCTCGGGTAGGCGGCGGCGGCGTTGTGCGGTGTGGCAGTGATTCTTATTCATTGTCAAGGGGTCTGGGGCCTAACGATTTGATAATGTATTCACTTATAAAGCGGAAGATGGCACTTCGCAGGCGCCGCATTAAAAAACCAATTACAGCGTAACTAAAGCGCCCGCCACCCGAGCGGCGATTTGTCAGAATATTGAGGGATCAAAACTGTATTTTAAATTTAATTTCACGCGTTTTTATGAATCGAGGGGGTCGCTTGCCTAAATGCTCGTTCCTCTACACGGATACTCTTTTGATAATTGGCTGTTGAGTAAACTCTGACGGTTGAATTTTGATGACTCGTGGGAGAACCCCGCTCTCGACTGATTGATGGTAATTAGAACCCGATATTTGTTTTCCTTACTTGAATTAAACGCATTTGCATAAAGCTATTTGCAATAAGCGTTTACTTTGCAACCACTTAACCCTTTTGTTTGTTTGAATAGCGAAATATTGCTATCGGTTTAGTGCACATAATATTTTATTCCGAATTGTACAAGGAATAAAACAGATATTTGCTAGGCAAGAATTTAAATGAACAGCGAGTTCAGTCTTCCTTAAAATAATAAATGAGCATAGTTTAAAAGAACCTTCTAGAAATAAATGGATCTCTTCCTATTCAATAAATTTATTTAATAAAACGTTAGAAACAAGGAGCTGTGCAACCCCAAGCCCTGCCAGGAGACACGAGACGTGTTGTAATAAAATGTATCTGCGATAGATAAATCAGATCCGCAACGACAAACCGTCCTGAGACCCTCTTCCCAAATAGGTATCCACGATTTATGGTAATAGAATGTTATATCGCACAAATATTAATTGAGTCTGCCGCTCATTTCTGGACACGGAACATTGGCTTGGTTGGAAATTATGTAACATTGAGCTTAATATAATATGTGTAACGAAAATTAACCCTTGTGGGACAGCACAAGGTTAATGAGTGCATATATACAATCGGTATATTTTTTAAACCTTAGTAACAACAATGAGATAGGATTTTATTATTTTTTAATCACAATAAAATAACCGTGTAGAAGCGCCG
Organism: Leucoptera coffeella; assembly: GCA_030578115.1. Taxonomy (NCBI): domain Eukaryota; kingdom Metazoa; phylum Arthropoda; class Insecta; order Lepidoptera; family Lyonetiidae; genus Leucoptera; species Leucoptera coffeella. Next base: position 162,856 of record JAMBLF010000421.1, read on the forward strand.
ATTTATTTGCTCACGGCATTAGTGATCCGCAACCATATTGCAATATATTTAATAAAAAAATTAAATATAACAAACAATCGTCATCGTTATCAGAGGGCTGTAGGTTGGAAATAATTATTAGGCTCATTAACAATCTAATTTATTAATATAAAACTAACGAAAATAGGGGTTGTATTTACACATAACAAACTATATTTATAAAGTGTTTTACTTGTATATGAAAAGCGATAGATACTTTTATATTTATAAGATTTTCTTCCCATAAAAAAATTATTGTGATTGGCATGGTATATTCATGCATTTTTTACAAAATTAATTCTAGCAATATCCATGAATTGCTAAAACTTATAACAAGTTTCGCCAATCGTGCCAACCTTTTTTCAAAGCGCCCTGAACTCAAGCGACAAGTTAAACGATTTGAAACAATTTAATAGAGATCAAAAATTCGACCCCAACACTAACTTTTGAAGTTTTTCCCTCGCCAAACGGATTATTGGTGAACAGAGGTTAGGGCGGGATACTTTATGGCTTTTGTGGATGAATTTTCTCTTTTCCCCTATTTTTTTCCTTTTTAGTTCACTAATTATTTATAATTTAAAAATATGTCAATGAAGCGAAAGTGTTTTGCCGGGATCGGGAGTAACGTGCATCTCTGCTTAACACTCTGTAGGGAAGCGGGCGTGGCATGAATTTACTCATAATGAATCTAGAATTCTATTAAGAAATTTTAATATAAAAGAACATTTATACATAATCTGAAATGATAAATTTCATACACCCTTTCGATGTCCCTAACTTTTACAGTTTTTCGCATCACTGTAAATAACGATAATTATGTATTACTTTAAATATACTGCGACACACTTTATTTTCACATTCACAAGAAGTAACGAAACAAAATATAATGTAAATAATGAATCAGTAACCCAATAATTTATTTACGCCCTATATCTCACATTCAATCATTTGGGCTTTTTAAAAACAAAACGATTACCGTACCACCTTAATGCCTGTACACATGCACAAGAAAGATGGCTTACGCGAGGCATAATGGCCCAAAACGGCAGCACATCTTCCCCAATCGGCTCATCCGATAAGCACAGTGAACCGGAACAAGTCCCCTGTTCCATCAATCGAACTATTGATTCCGACTTAAGTTATGGCCCAATTTCTCCCATAAAAATATATTCCAGCACTATAATAGAAATCGCTCGGTCGTGACGAGTACACTTTAAGGGGCTTACCAAAGTTGAATTTCATAAACCGGTAAGCTAGCTCGCGTAACTTTTATAAAGATGTTTGTGCATCTATACTGTTTCAATAACGTAACGAGATTTTGGTACAGAAATACCCGTCCGTACGTTTCCAACATACCAATACACCTTTTAACTCTTTTCGCTATAACAGTACATAACAGACGATCTTTTTAGTTATCTTATGATACAGATATAAGAATACGATACTACATAGTAGTAGTGGCTATGAGATAGCGGTGGCGTAAGTAAAAAATGTTAGGAACAGAATATGCTAACGCCCTAAAATTCCATTCACTATATTCCCATAGTCACTTCACGTGACATTCCTAGAACTAGGACCTATTTACGTCATAGACTAGCAAGAACGTCGCACATTTCTACATGTAAAATAAATATGATTCGACTTATATACAAGGATAAATTAACACGCCAAACTATTTATAAAAAATCACAGAACCGCAGTAATAACATTATTGCGTTATTATTATTCATTGAAACGATGATACCCTGCTAGTCAGAAACATAAAGGCTAACTAGCTTCCGCTTTTTCTGGCATTTTGTTCAAAGCTACTTCAGGACTAGGGGTTAAGGAATTATAGTGGATGGTGAGCTAAACACCTATCACATTTTTTTCATATAAATATCATCACAGCTCCCATAGTAATAAATCCTATTGCGTCAATATAACTGCATCATAACAAAGGTGTCCATTTTGAAGACAATAAGAAAGAGTGTTGAGCAACATACTGTTAGTGCACTGCATACATTGTTATGTGTAATCGGATTTAGTTTCATTAATTACGTTGAAGTATCTTATTTCATTAGGTGGTCAGCAATATCGCAAGTTTCCTGTGAGACAACAACATGTTTGTTATGAGTTTCTTTAAGGACTATGTGAATTATAATTCGCAGCTATTGGATTGTAGGTCTTTCTGTACTCACATATATATATATATATATATATATATATATATATATATATATATATATATATATTATTTATACGTTTAGGAGTCGTGATGGCATTACTATATAACAATCAACATAATTAGAAAACGATACTTTTGCTAGATCGATTGATGTCTATTCCGATTTTAAAATTACTTGCTTCCGTTTATCGGTTTTCATTAAGGAAATGCATTCATAGGTTTAAGAGTTCCTTAAGTAAATGTTGTCCTCAGATGTCGACCAAGTGGAATAATCTCTGATTAAAATTTCAATAACTTTCTTGGGTGCTTGTGAAATCCATAATCCTTCAAAGTTAGAAAGCCGGTGGTCGCCTTTGACCAAATTTAATCCTTTCATAAGATTTATCAATCTCGGCAATGCATTTGTATTTAGTAATTAATTTATGTTTTTTATTATTATAAACTGACCTTATATGATAATATTTGGCTATTTTTAATATTCGTAGTCGGAATCCGTAACTAACTGGAAAGCTTGTAAAAAGAATACCAACTAGTAATTTTAATTGCAACCATTTAGCAATATGCATCACATCACAATATTGATAATAATACTACGTCGCTACAGCGTAATGAATTGAAAGTGTTTTAATACGATATTAAATACATACTTGCAATTCTTATAGTAAAAAGCTAATAAAGCAAACCGGTGGAATACAAAGGATACATTATATGCATCATACAACGACGCACCAAAACAGCAACCAAGCCTCATTCTTGCAGGAAACAATAAATATATCGTGACTAATCGAATCGCCGCAAATGGCTGGTCATTTAGCTGTGATCTGGATCGAAGAATATCCGACGGGTATCTAAACTACTGAGATAATATGTCCACGGGGTGGTTATGCCCCCTCGCATAATGTTTGTCCGGGGCGACATTTGCACTGAACTGCCCTTTGCTCCTGTTTATGCGCGTTTTAATATTTTTATTGCAATGGCACTGGCCTTTAGAGTTTCTGGCACTGGACATAGAGGGCGTGGAATTGGTTTTTTCTCGATTTAGTAAAGATGCTGTTTGATAGGTACTAGAATCTATTGAGATTGTTGGCAACAAGATTTCATCAGATTTCCTTAATGCAACCCTTGTGCTTTTTGTTAAGTCAAATTGAATATTTATATAATATTCGTTTGAGCTTTTAATAACCTCTTCGATTAAGGCTCATAAAAAAACAAATTCAAAGAATGAGTTAAACGCTTGTTTTGAATATAAGCATTACATGCATAATATTTTATTACAAATTAATAAAATAAAACTTATTAGTGCGACCTCTCAATAAAATTATAAAATTGAATGATTAAAATTAAATTTTTTTTATAACTTAACTTGTAATTTATTTCCTTTTTCACACTAACAGTTTCTCCACTGTCATTTTAAGAACTCTGCAACGGTAGTGCGGTGTAAAAAACAGCTGTACGATGTCTCTCCCTAGTTGTAGCTATTGCGGCGTTAGTAAGGTGGTCACTAGAGTCGTAAAACCCATATAAACTATCTGGAGACGACACACCGCAATACAGGCAGGACATTATGCATAAGTTAAAATGGCATACAGATAGCATTTTAAAAATGTAAAATTTGTAACAGTTTAAATTTTAGTTTGACTTAATTTGTAGTAGGAAATATTCATACCCGTAAAAACAAATTTATAATAATTTAAATCTACAACTATATTTATTGTCCTAGTAAATTTTTATATTTATGACATGCTAATGACTTATTATAAAGCATTGCTTTGTGTGAGGGAAGACGCAATATTGGGAACTGTTCCCCAAGACAGACATACCAATTTCTATACAAGTTGAAAAGAGTTATTGTTTTAAGAAAATAATTCCGTACTGAACTCAATATGCGAACACTATAATTTGGTTCTAAATACTCTCTACCAAAAGTGGAAAGCTAGTTTTTAATCTTTCTAAGTTTGCATAGTAAAAGTGAATAGAATTTACTGCGCAGTATTAATAAAAGAATCCGCGTACGACACGGCTGGGGGTGATATATGGGTTGGAATAAAATCTGCCAGTGCCCATTTATGGCGGCTAGCCCTGTTATTATTAAAATGTAGCAGCGAGCGCGTCAGCCCATAGACAGTGGACGGTGGGGTCAGGGAAAGTCTGCTGCACGAACGGGCATCATTTCTAGCGCTAGATGGGGACAATAGTGAGATTTGTGTTACCTTTAATCTGTAACTTGACGTAAACCTTTGATTTGAATGTGTAAATTTGTTGGCTAACTTAATGTTTCGATGCAAGGCCTAAATAAAATAAAATAAAAAAAAACCTGTTAATTTATTATGAATAAAATTATTACACTTTTCGTTCTTTCAACTAAATTCACGATTTGATAGACTAGTCTAACAATATAATTAAACTATAGTCGAACACTAATATAACATCAAGCGGAACGATTCAATTTATTTTATTAATGATCAAACAATAATATTGACTGAATCTATCAAATATAATCATATTACACATTTTCCATTTACTCTAGTAGATAAATAAATAATTTTTAATAACAAGGTCTAAAAAATTGTAAAGCTCAAACAATAATCCAACATAAACTTTTACAGGAGTGCAATCGTGGTGCATACGAATCTATTTGTCTTTGTATTTTATTTTAATGCAGCGTAAAGCCATAAAGCGCTATTTTGCTGAAATTGTTTAATGGAGCTCTGATTTATGTGCAGGACCGCAGTATTTTATGGGCCGCGCGCCTCAAGAAAACTATAAGTTTCCGTTCCGTAGTCTTCGGGAGTCAGTTCTTTACTAAATATTAGCTCTGGCGACAGAAAAAAGAAGGAAGGCTCCCCAAAGTATTTATTAGATAAAAATCTAAGTTTGTTGGACGTAATTTATGCTTGGACCCATAGGGAAGGTGTCACAAAGAATAAGCTTTTGTACACAAGTGAATTTATTTAGGTTCATTCATATGTTTCCGCTTATGTTTTATTGTTAGCCTTGATGAAAATTTGTACAATATAATTACTAATCAGAGAGAGTGTCTATAATATAATCAGGCACTGGTATTGATTTGAGAAAAGTCAAAGAGAGTAATCTACTCTTTGGAATTAAATTGCTTGACATCTCCTAAAAAAAATTCATTTTCTTCAAGACTAGCATAATTAATAGAACTGTCAGTCACACTAGTAGTAACTTTAACATTGTTCGAAAATTAACGAGCTTGTCAAAGTGACAGATCTCTTGTGCCCGGGTCATGATAGTCGCTAATGACGAAAGAGGCGACATGTCACAGCCCTTGGAGGGCGCCCTGACTGACATGATCGCGACATAGACCCGTAATTTGTCTAATACCCGCTTTATGATTGACATTTTTGTTTTATTTTTTATGGCAGAGATAGTATTATTCCTTCGTTTAAAAGTACTCCTATTTTTATTTGACTAAATATATTGTAACACCTACCACAATACTGGTTAGTTATGATGGGGTAAAAAGGGGATAAATGATCTCTGTGTGCCGCTTTTAGGCAGGCGGACTTGATGTGTACCTTTATATGTATGTGCGACAATAGCGGGTCATTTGTCTCAGCAACTAAAATTAGTATTAGGTAGATAGGCAATCAAAATATGTCATTTTATATATTATAAATCACTCGTATATAAAACTCTTCTCGCTGAATGTAAAGAAAAGCAGTAGTAAGTATGTTTGTTGTATACAGGATACAACAAACATACTAAAAGGCTCTAAGTATCCTGTAATCTTCTATCCGTTTTAATAATGTGTTTAGAGTCCAATTTGGGTCTCGGGCTAAAACAGAATGAATAACCGAGAAATCATCAAATCAAACGATCATTAAAACAAAAAAAAATACATATTCAATATTAACAACAAAATATTAACTGTCCTGTGCTCATCTGGGACATAAAAATAATGATAACTAACTGCCGTTCTTCACGGGATGTGGTAGGAGGCGACTAAGGGTCTAGGAGTAAATAGAATTTATTGTGCGTTGGGCTAACAACCTCTCACCGATGTTCCGTTATAACATTGCAACCCCAATATTCATGCTGAACTAGGAGATATTATATCTCCGACGTTCTGTCCACCCTGAAAGAGATTAAAGGACGTGGATGTACGTAAGTGTAATATTAACAATATTCAATGACGCTCGTAATTATTGGTATCATGTCCGCAAGACAATGATAAATCAGCAATTTTCAACAGTTGCACTTTTTGGAACGTAATTACTGTAAAATAAACACATTTTTATGTTGAAATGCAATAATGTATTGTTTTGCAAAGCGTAATTAGGTAAACGCTACAAAAGTTCATTCAACTTGGTTAATACGGAATATTATGTGACATTTTACAACTTTGAAAGTTATTATTAGATAGAATTATTATAAAGGATTCATCTTATTCATATTTAACATAGTAATCATATTTACACTCACAACGCCATAGTGATGTATAAAAGTGACCTTAGTGATACTGGGATAATACAAAATGAAGTTTCTTTAGTATACTTTCTCTAATATAAAATTTTTGACCATTATCGCTTGCGGGGGTACCAGAGGCTGTGTGAGAGAGTGTGTCCTTATATAGTCACAATGAATCCAATTTTGACTATATAGTCAGCACGCTATCACTATCCTGTGCCACTGTATACAGACGTTGCCCATTACTTTTTCCGATCAATACACGTTTGTTATCGCGATCTTACCAATAACAATATGTTTCTCACATTGCGTCAAACAATATATGCGTGTCTCTGTTAGTTTAGCACACAGGATTTAAAAAGATTAATCAATAATAGAACTAGCAAAATTATCAAATCTATGAGAGTGTACATCTTTATATAAAAATCTAAAGATGATCTTGTTTGATACAAGATCACCTTTAGATTTTGGGAGTGTTTATAGTAGTGTGTGATACGATAAACTCACTAGTTCAAAGGATAATCCCTGATATAATTGGACTGGCGATAATTCATTGACCGGCTAATAGTTTAAGCTTAACCTTAGTAGGCTTCATAGTTTGCATGTTTAGTTTAAAGTATTGTGTTGTTCTGTTTTTAATTGCTCTTTTCTTTTCTCTACATTTGAGAAGCTTGAAAACCTTACGCAGTTATATACTAATTTATTAGTTAAAGATTCTTCCTAATACGATATATATTAATTTTTATAGGTATCTTATATCCGCCGTATCTTACTTATCATCCCTGAACATTTAACTGTGCCTCACCAAATATAAATATCGATTAACCTTTAACATATCATATTGTTAACACAATAATTTTTAACATTTTCTTTTAAAAATGCTCTCGCATATAACTTATGAACATCGTCCTGAACCGCAGATAATATCCTACAATACGAATTTTAGAGCCTCTTTATGTTTAAACAGGCCACCCTAAATTGCTCCATACTAAATAGTGAAGGGAATAAAATAATTGAGTTATCCCTAATGAATGCTTAATCGAACTACCCTTACGCACACGGTAGCATTTCCCCAATCGTTTGGTCATTAGCGCACAATTGTTTCGCGAACCGTGCGCGGTATTTAACTTCCCCGTAGATAATTCGGACTGATGGATGCTCGTGTAACCGCACGTTGATTAAATACTTGTTCACATAATATTCTGCGATTGTGATTGTTCCTGGAATAGTACTAACAATGAGTTTTGTTAATTTGTCTTTGGTTTGTAACTAATTTTGATAAATTTATGTCGTTGATTTCAATTATTTAGGAGTATGTACACTTTAAAATTTAGTCCTAACGTAGTAATTTCTACTTCCCCTGTAGGATAGGCAGACATTGGTCGCCACCTGGAACAAATCTCTCTTGGTTCACTCATGCTCATTAACCTTCTCATACATGCTCTTCTGTTCTTCACGCTGCGTACACCCGTTTTGAGAAGAATTTATGTGATATTTTGTATGAGTATAATATATTCCCGATAAAACTTTTGCTAAAAGTGACCGATGTTCAATCAACGAATCTCTGTCGACCGCGCAAAGGATTGAAAGTTGTGAAATTATGAGACAGTTCTCTCAGAATGAGTATTTTGTGAAAAGTCACAAACGATATTTCGAGACCGATTCTTTAAAGACGTTCTAAGCTCTTACTTATTAAGTATTTTATTAAACAAAATAAATATTTTCTAAAGCGTCTCACATAGCCACATTAAACAATACCAAGCATGCTATCATTTGAAATAGGATATCACTAAGTATCAAATGAACGTATGTTATTTTTATAAATTGTGTAAATTAAATATTCATACAAACACTAACATGCGTATTAAAAGTCAATGATCTAGATATTGTATTTATGTCATAAAAATCACGTTCAATGTGTATTATTATTGAAAATTACGTTGTTAGTTAGCTTTATTTTATCTATTATATTATGTATTTATATGAGACTTTTTAACACAATACTGATCAGATATTGAAATAATCACAATATTTATTTACAGGTCTTCTTTGAATTTAAAATCTTGTTCTCCTCTGGGATATAAATGGAATACCTGTTAGCTACCTATATCGCCATGTCGAAAGAGGTGAGTAACGGGCTAGGGGGTTAGTGTATCGACCACTAGTCTATGTACTTGATTGATACGGTCTATAGGCTAGCTACCTGTCACCAATGTTTTACATCATAGCCATCACGTCTTTTTATGATTTTGCTGCAAGTGACCGAGAAGATATTAAGTACCATTTCGTCACCTGAAGAAGATTTAGGAGCCTTAATAATATTACATTAAAAATATTACACAAATACGTTACAGAGACTCGTGATAATACCTTGAGAATGGCAAGGCGTATTACATGGAATAACAGGAATGAAACATACACTTGTAGCTTTTAGAACCAACAGCGATTTCCGAGAAGCAAGTGTGAAACAATGTCTGGAGGTGGGACACATTCGCCAGTGCAACATTGTTCTCGGTAAAGCAAACTTAAGCTACAGGAAATAACATGTAATTTGATAAACGGTAAAATATTATGTATACTTTAGCTAGTAATTATGACAAGAGTAACTTAGAATCTATTCGTAATTATTATGATGTTTATTATAGATGAAACATAAAAATGAATTAGTTTGTTACTGAGTAATTATTAAAATCTTATTTCAATATATAGCGTGACTAATTAATAATATATTTGTGTTTATCTTAAAGGAGATATTGGACAAAAAACTGAAACTTATGTCAGCTGTACTCACTCCTTACAATTCGTCCTATAGATAATGCGTAACAAGAATATTACATACATACACATCACGGCCTTTTACCAATAGAGCGACACGCAGATATCACGAATCCCCATCCCGTATAGAATATTCAAATATTTCAAAAACCGCTAAACAATTTTTCTCATGGCTTGACTCGAAGCGTTCTTTGATTTGAATGGGGAACTCCCCAAATCGAGTTACCAACACCGCTGTGGTGTGGTAGGCGACGCTTCATTTGCCGGTAATCATGTGGCGGCGGAGGCAGTGGCGCGGCTTCGATGCGTTTACTCTTCGATGTGCTCCAAGTATCAGGTTGGGTGTTGGACTATGTGGAGAGGGATTCTTTTGGGAAGAAATAGTCTTGGTTTGTTATTACTGGCCCAGATATAAGAATACTATTATAATATATTGTACAGAGCTTATGCTACAGTTGTCGTTATGCGAGAATAGAAATGTGGTGATGATAATTATAAAGTTTAAGACTTAGCTGGTGAATAGTGGTTCATGTGGGGGCAAACTATTTAATATAAATTAATCTAGATAGATTCGGAAGCTTTTATCCAGTATTACCATATTGTAAGAAAAAGACTAAAGCTTTTTTGAAACAAAACATTATAACAATCGATCATATCTACATATATAACAAGTGGCATTGTACAAAACGGAGCAGTCACCAAAGCCACTTGGAAAGGTATTATTTTCATAATGCATACACATAATATTAATCTCTGTATTTCCAGCTAATCAACCAACGAGTTTGCGTGGGTTGCTTTACGCTCGTACGTATAACTCTTGATAAATAGTCACTTTGCGAGTACTTGATGTCTAACAGCAAGCTTAAGATAGTTGCAGTTAGTATAAAAGTCTCTTTCACTGTACTAACCGTGAAATCACGGTCTTTGATGTGTATCTGGCGACGCGTTAAACTCGGTTGAGGAGACGCGGGGGTGGCGTAATTCACTTAAATCACACGCAGAGGGCGCCTTACCACTTTCACGAGGCGCTCATTACAATGACAAAGAATAGTATGAGAAGATTGCAAAAAGGCTTAAAGTCTGTCTTCTAAGACACTATAACGTTAATGTACTACATTTTAATTATACTTAAGCAGGAAAGGTCTCCGTAAAGAGAGGTATAACAATAATGATTAAATGTACTTGTATATAACCTAGTATACGTTTTATCATTGATAAAACAATGAACAAATGTGTGTATAAAAATCTTGTGTGTCAGTATATATAACTTTACATCTCTTATTAATACGAAACCAAGAAGCAGTTCAATTGAAAAAAATACAATGCGAAACATAATCCGGAACTCCCGCAAATAGATATTGCCATTATGCGACGAAATGAGTTTGTACGGTTTGCACAAATCCTTAAAACGTCATCTAGATATCCATTACATGTCTATTAAACCTGACGACACATACTTGTCGGGGAAAAGATTATACGCCCAGCCGACCGAGTAAACGAATAGGCCGGGGGAGAAATCATTTTGCATACAACTGCCGTAACCCCAACAATGGCAAGCTCAGTCAACACTTGGCTCACCGGGAGGCGCCGCAGTGGGCAAATGGAGCGGCGCACCAACAGATCTTCTGCTGTTTTATTTGGCTGTCTATGGATATTCACTCTATATGGTTGCTTGGCAACGTGCTTTGTACAATGTAAGTGTTGAATTTATACATGAATATGAACTATCTCTGGTTGGCAACGTACAAGGTTTTTAAGTGTTATTTACAATTCTTGTAAACGGAGACAAAAAAATATTAAGATGAGTAATAGTACAAGTGAACTAAAAATATAAACTAAAAGCGTAAAGAATTAAGAATAAAATATAGTATCACTAACGGAACTTGCTAACTTCATAATATAAATTTAACTAGAAGAATACTTAATCCATAAACACTTACTATTAATCCGTCAATACATTTTTATATTACCACTGGTTTACGGCAGGATTACTAATAACCTCATATTCAAACCCTCAATCGACTTTAGCAGTACTTTTGGGGTTAATATGAGTTCCGATAATTATCAGATGCCAGCCCATTTAACCGCAATTTACATATCGCCAATCTATGACATCTGGTTATATTTTTTTCACACTTTTTCCATATATGAGTAAATGCTGATGCAAATTTTGAACGGGTGCATAATTGAAATTGAAGAAGTTTACTTGCAGCACTTATTCATTATTCATTTAACACCCTGCCACGCTAGTGAATGCGATCAGGTGCGTCAGAACTTTAAGAGCCGAGACCTCCCGTAGCGGTCTTGGTGCGACTACGATTTTAATGCTACGGACGATGTACAGTATTGAATGTACTTAACGATTTGTTTGTATCTATTTTATGAATACGTGAAATTTTGGTGAAAGGTTATCTTGTATCAACGAGTCTGGTTACACAATATGTATGCATTATTGCCTCTGATTAACGAGTATCTTAATTTTTGTAACAGCAACTTTGTATGTACGACAATTATTGTTTTTCATAAGAAGAAAACACGTGGTTGAAGCAAGATTATGTTGCTATCATAATTATTAGAATAATGAAAACAATTATATGAGTTTTTGGTTTAATAGCACCCTAATATGCGTATTAATACCCTCCATAACTAGTAGAGTTATGCACAGCATTTCAAGAGAAACTGCATTGACTCTGCTTATAGTTTCAGCCGCAATCAACATTCAATCAAAATGTCAACATTATACAAATACATATTTTATTTTTATTTAATTGCTGGTTCAGATCTGCTTTTGTACACTTGTGTATAATACTTATTGCTTAGCGGCATTTTACATTTACTTTGTAGAACCACAATCACTGGTAAACAAACACACGTGGCATCTGATCTAGCAAAACCTGACCTACAAAGCTAATTTGAAGGACATCGAGAAAAGGAGAGTAACCTGACGAGGCAGCCACCAAACTGATGAGTCCACTACCTGGTTTCTTCCACATTTTAAGGCGATTAATCTGAACCTTATGCCTTCGGAATAAGGAGGGTGATACAGTCTGTTCCTCAACGACCTATCGATTGGCAATAGTGCCTAGTTGGCAGAAGCGTCCCCCCACCCAAATCCTCTTGTTTCATACAATTCCCGGGCTTTGTACTACGTAGTTCGAATTCAACTCTATAGGAACATCGGTATAACTTTGTCAGATGGTTATTATGGAAATTGTTATGTACGTATATCATTTTAATAAGATATGTGGGATAATAAACAGCAGTAGTACTAATGTTATTTATGTTTAATTCAGTTTTTCGTTTTTGGATAATTCGCATTAAATGTTATTCAAAATTCACATTTCCAAGAAATGGTTCGTATAAGGTGATTTCAGAAAAACCTATTTAATATTATAACGATTTGACATTTTAACTATTTAGAGTTTTTCATAATACACACATAAAAACATATCCAATCTTGTGCCTTAATCCGTTTCGAGGTGGATAGACAAATGCGTTCACGACCATTAACCCACGTGCGGTAGTCAGAGGTTCAGATATCCATCTCGGCAATTGCGGAGTTAGTAATTCTATGGCTACCTCGCACCCGCGTGTTGACCAGATAGTTAGTACCTACTCAATGTGACAGGTGAAAATAATATTTCCTTCGTCTCTTATTAGTATCGGGATTATAAATTAAACATAACAACAATTCAATTTAAGACAATAAATATTTCTCAGAATATCCCATACAGCAAATTATGTTTATGCCAGGTCAGGCCAGGTCTCTAGCCATATAATTAGGGCCTCGCTATCTTAATGTATGTCCGTGTTTAATTAACTATAATGGCAATGTGTCTGTGTAGGGCGGTATGCCTTCGCCCAGACTGCTGGCCAAGCAAAGCGAGCGATCGATGAACCAACCGGAGCCTGCTCTTGTGAGCCAATGGGAGCATTGTTTACCTTCATAAGAGCTTCATACTGTTTAGTTTATAATCTCGTAAGTTATCTACAAATATATTGGTTGTTATTTCCTTCGCTAATACGCTAATCTAACTAACGTGATCAAGCCTATGGATATTAGTGGAAAATACCTCTGAAATGAGTTATAATGGATATTATAATTTTATTGATTTATAACTAATTATATTGGTGTTTTTACTGTACTTTTTTATCTGATATTTAATTCTGGAAAAAGCAAGGCATACATGTATTTATATCCTTCATTCCCTCGCAGGGTAGACAAATCTTTAAATACATATCTACCCAACCACCTCTAGCATAAATAACAGCCGCTGTCATGGAATCGATATGAATATTTTGTATCTAATTACTAGCTCATCGCATCAGATTCTAAATTTTTAACCTCTTCCAAAATTCTGGTAACAAAAGCAGCTACATAACATTTTATTAACTAGACCAGCTCGTGACAATTATAAAATTATACATAAGTATGAAATTATTAATAACTGGTGACCCGTAAAAATGTAAATAAATGTATTATAAAATTTTCCATAATAATCTTCCATATTCACAAGACCAACAAGAGAGCATTTGTTGACAAGCAAGGAAGCATTGACCCAGCGCGGCATCGATCCGCCGGAGTGATGATGGCGCACTCTCGCGGCGCCGCGTCAGCCCCTCGTAAGCAACTCCCGCAACGCCAACTCATCGGTTCGCAACCTCCTAATGTCACCACTGCAGGCTTATTGTAGACTGTTTGGATATATTTCTAGTTTCGAGGAATATTGTTGAGCTTTCAATTGATATTAAATATTGAGTATCATTTTAATAAGAGATTTTCAAAAAGAGTTAATTTGTTGAACTACTAAGCTATAACTTAGTTGAAAACATAGATTTGAAAATAACAGCTTTTGAACCAGGGGTAGTCCGAGACGGGAATGTCTGCCATTGTATATACAAATCCTATCGAAACTTAATCACCTGCCAGTACTTAACGACTGAGTATATCGTTAAGTTATACTGTATTATAGTCAGAAATTTTTCTAGTTGCTTTAAAAACTTTAGTCACCAAACGCGCATTTCTCACAACTTAAGTAAAGGTAGATACGCTAAAATAGTAAACATTTAATAAATGGAGTAACATGGATTACTTCGCTGATTGTCATTAATCCAAAGTACTTAAAAGAAGATAAAATACGCCACCTCAAACATCACAAAATTACAATTTGTTAGGATCCATTAAAATCCCAATCCTCATTAGTCAATTTTAAAAACGATGGCAATGATGTATCCTAATATGGCAATTATAAAAGCATAAGGTAATTATGTACTTTACAAGTAGGTGTACATATTTCTTTTCATCACCATATTCCCAATCTTCCTATTCCTTCCTAACTATCAAAACCAAGTCTATCCGAAAAGTTACACGACCTTGCCCCCACAAAGAGTGCCAACCCAACAGCAAGATCACTGCATCATCAGAACGTCACCAGTGGGTCAACGCACGCGATGTGGGGAGGCCTTGGATTCCGCTTACCTGTTACAACGCTGCTCTATTTTCATGGGACTTTTACCTCGGATGTGATCGATATTGGTAAGCACGTTTCAGTTTGTGTCCAACTATTGTACATTTTAATTCATTCGCTGTAAGCAGAGATGGTGATACAATATATCTTCGGTTACTTTTAGCAAATAGCATTGATATAGAATATGTGTGACTGGTTGTTGATCAATAAAATAATAGATTACATGAAAGCTTAGCCGCTTAGTTGCTTTCTAAGATATGATGGGACAAAATGCAGCTAGTTAGCATTCTATTGATGTCTAGCACGGGACAATATGTCATACGAACCACATATGTACTTGTCCCTTGTGCACTAGTCAGGAGAATACTTATCCGACATGATTGCTGGTAAGTCATTCATAACCTCATCAAATCCATTTATTACCAGATAGTGAGCACCTTAATTATACGGTTTTATTCTAATGTTCGTAGTAAATGAGTATTCTGGATCCCTACGTACCTGAATGTTTCAATTCTGTGTGAGTAGGTATATATACTGTATCTGACACAGTTATAGTTATAATTCTTAATCCAGTTAAAACCCATTTGGGGGCATTACAAACAACATAAATTAAATAATGTTTATATGTTAGGATTAACGTATTTAATAGTAATTTAGGAAGAGCTTAACTTCTGTCATTCCATGGCAGTAAATAGGTCACAATATATGGTAAGTAGTACTTTTCCGGAAGCAAAGGCCATAATTTTCATCCATTTGCACGACAGCTTCCATCTAGTTTAATACGAATGTGTGTATAAATAAAAGTAATAACCACTTAGAACATCCGAAGCCTCACTTCCAGCCTTGGTCTATTCTAGCAAATCAGCGCTAGATATTCTGCAATAAAAGTCGCCGAATCTTCGTAAAACTCAGCTTTAATTAGTTGTAACTTTATAGATACAATTAAGGCATACAACTATTCAGAAAATTGCGTTTTTTCTAACTTATAAAATAGGCGATACATAATAGGAATTAGTCCATGAAATATATGTTAAATCTAGCCGCTAAATACATCTCTCTAGCCACTCCAAACCATAAAACTGGGAGCTGGCAAAGGTCCTAAACCAAATGGGCCGGATTCTCGTGAAGGAGTGGTTTATGAGGACACGCCCCTGGTCCCGCGCCGCGAGCGACCCCTTTCGACGCGAGCTTTCGAAAGCTCTTACACTGGAATCCGATTCGATAAATAATACTGTTGCTAAATAGTTGATGGTAGATATAAATTGAATAGTTAGGTTGTTGTTCACTTATATATTATAGTATCTATGAATTTAAACATATAACAAGCCTGGTTTTAATAAGACGTTAATGACTTTCAAAGTGTGAATAAATAATTATCACACAGCGACGCTACGAGTATATAACTAAGACATTTATGTGATAATATTATTATAGTAAATTCACGTCAAAAACATTATCCATCAAGAGGAGACAGACTTTCCATCCACTCTGGCGCGCAGTAATTATTCATTAAAGAACACATGGAAACCGCTCTTTAATGGACGCAGGACCTCACTAGCAGCCTATTCTCATGATTTTCTCTCATCTTAATAGTGTTGTGTTTATCAAAGTGCTTAAATGTACATAAAATATTTGATATTTCTTGGTATATATGCTCCGTCTAGGACACCGGATTCCGTTACTGAACCTTTCCGCCGTCACGCACCTATTGTAATTACCGAAATTGTTTTGTCCATTTATATCAACTACACGTGTTTTTATCGCTTTCGGGGTGGACAGAACTCCGGAGAAATAAAAATATTTCCTTTCTTACTTTTTATTATACACTATAGAATATTGGGGTTTCGATGATATTCGAAAAAATTATTATAGGATGCTAGCCCATCAGATACCATTAACGACATGCCGGGTAGAACGGCAGCTACTTCTTTTTACGTCCTTGACTAGTACGGGACATATATAAACGAGATATTTTTTGTTCTCTTCCTTATAAAGCACGGTATTTGTCTCAAACGCATTTGAATGTTATCACGTGCATGCCCCTATTTAAGCAGGTACAGTAACATTGTATATCAAAGTGTTTTATTTCACAGCCGCCAACATTCATCCGTACTCCCATGACTCAACACCAGTTCGTTCCTTATTTTCAAAGAGAGCCGCTATTATTGAATACATTCAAACATACACGTCGTGAACTGATCAATTTTATTAAAGTAGGCAGAGATTATAATATCGTTGAATTGCGAGTAATACACAAGTGCTATGTTTTTACTATGTGTCGGCTTTGCATGTTAGTTTCTCTACGAGTTAGGGCTTTCGAACCAACGGTCATAATTTTAAGACTTTTGAGATGAATTAATAATTTTTATTCTTACTGAATGTAACTAAATAAATAACGATACAATGTAGTTACGATAGTATTTATAATGAATAAAAATATTTTAGGTACAAGTTTATGGAGGTAGAGAAAAATTAAGTCTTACTTCCGATTTATAATTTCTCAAGGCTTTCTGGTGAAATCACTTTCGCAATGGCGTCATAGTGCAATGACCCCAGTTCTATATATTCTTCGAATTACTAACTTTATTTAATGAACTAATTAATTATTATATGTATTAATAATTGTAATAACCTAAGGTGAGTTTAAAATAACCTACCGCTTCTGCAATTTGACCCCGTTACAATTTTATTGAGCAATACATGGATTGTTCGGTATGATTGCACAATGCAACCGAAGAAACCTTTTGTACCACATACCTACTCGCTTAAATTAATATTTAAGTACCTAATAAGTCCCCTTCGAGTAGAATACCTTGCTTATCCTTAAAATGTGTTTAAATCAAAAACACAATTTAATTAGAAATACCTGCAACGTGATCAGCATCATTTCTTAACTAAATAGTTTTTTGTCGTTTAAGACGAAAGCTTTAATTAATTAAAATGATGATATCATTAAACCAATTAAGGTGGTATATTCACGGCTCTATATCCCCAACGAGATAGGCAGAGATTTATCGCCAACTGGAACGATTCTGCCAAATCTCTCTTGCTTAACTCACAACCATTAACCTTCTCATACATGCTCTTCTGTTCTTAACGCTACGTGCACCCCTTGCCTTAAAAATAACGTTAACTAGAGATATTGTATGAAACTCTTTCGATATTATGGACACCTCTAGGGCAATGTATTTTAGAGCTAGGTCCTTTGTCGCCGCCACAGCATGTCAGGAAAAAATAATAATTTGAATTGCATCATTTCCCAGAGCACGAGAGGTGTATGAAAGCCAATGAAAATGTTAAAGATAAGTAATTGTAACTGTTCTTTAGTTGTTTACAAAAAACTAAGAGCTTTTGTTAACAAAAACATTGTTAGTTTAAATCGATGGTAATAGAGTCAAGTCAGGGAATAAACTTGTTGTAAATTGGGGAACAATTAAAACCAATTATTCGCAGTTATCTGAATAGACAGTTGGTTTAACATAACAAACACTTCACGACTATTATCCCGTGTGAGGAAGTCAGAGGTTCGTGTGTCCATCTACGTGATCGCGGGGGTAAAAATCTATTGTTACCTCGAACCCACGTGTTAACCGTCACATCAGTACTTAATGTGACCATGTTGCCATTACCAACCATTGACTATTACCTATTCTGAGGAATTGCATATTTTTACACCGTAGGTTTTTATACGTAACAAAAATTTAAAAAATGTCATTACCATTAGCACCTGCTCAGGTGGAAATTGAACCTTGCACCTATTGATTGAGAGGAAAAGACCTGAGCTACTGAAACAACCGAACATTTGTTTCACAATCTTCAGGTATTGCGATACATGTTCCTACTAAATTTATCATGTACTTATTTATACTGACTAATGATAGTAATATTTGGATTTCAAACTGCCAAGGACAGAATCTAAACCAGTATGACAACGGACAGTCGCCGTTCTGGAAAAAGATGTAATGACTAGGTTATTAACATAAATATAAAGGAACATGGATTGTAAAGTGATATTCGATATACCTATTAGACTAATATTGTATGGGATAGATTGAACGAAGATGTGTGAGTATCAACAAAGTTACTTTAGAAAGTTTGGGATTAATGAGGAACTTCGGTCTCTGCCTGCCTCTAAGGAGATCAGTATTAAAATATACTAATATGTTTGAACTTTTACATTACTTAGTACTGCGTCATATGCTACACAACCTACAGACTTCGATAATTCCTGGACATATCTGTTGTATTCCGAAAGGGGTTAGTTATCTAGATTTAGGTGGCAAATTCTGTTACTCATAAATTGCGATAAGTAGCAGGGTCGAAATTATTCATTATCAATGTACTATGCAAGAGCCATATGAGTATTAAGTACAAAAAATGAAATTCGTATTTTATCAATGCATATTTCGTTCAGTTAAAGAAAAATACCAAGTGTATGATTATCTTCTTGAACCTGACTGAAAAGTCTGAACCCTATTATTATACTATTTTATATTATTATTTGCGTATGAAAATGAATGTGCGGAAATATGAAATCATAGAATACATGTTGTTAGATAACTGTCTTTTATTTTACATCAGTAGTAAACAATAATCATAAAATTATACTTAACGTAGTTTTGTAATTAAACCTAAATTAACAATTATAACTATATCTTACGACACAACCATACAAATAACACGGGTGAGAGTAGCCGTCCTTAACAATCGCGACAAAACTGTTCCACCATCAACTAGGCTAGGAGCGTGGGCAAAGGGGAGGGCGCGGCGCTCAGTACCGCTGCTGCGGGTGCCAGGCGCAGGCGGCGGGCGCGAGCCTCGGGGGCCGCGGCGCCGCGCCCTGGCGTCACAGCTCCGAGAAGAACTCTGGCGAGGAGTGGGGCGTGGGCGGCGCGTGGTGCGGCACCGCGTGCTCCCGCTCCGACACCGACAGCTGCTGCTTGAGCAGGTCCCGCTCGTGCGTCACGCGCGCCACCTGCAGCTGCAGCAGGTGCAACTCATCTTGCAGCGAGCGGTTCGTCAGCTCCAGCTCCTGCCGTTGCTGTAGCCTCTTGCTGCGGCAGTTCTGCGCATAGCCGCGGTTCTTGAGCGTGCGCCTCTTCTGCTTCAGCCGGGTGACGTCTTCGCGGGGCAATCCGTGCAGGCGCTTGTTGAGTTCGCGCACACTGAGGGTGACCAGCAGGTCGTCACTGATCAGGTCGTCTCCGCTGCAGGAGGAGGGCGCGTACGAGTGCATCTGCTGGCGGCCCATCGCCGAGCAGGAGCTGGCCGGCCTGAGCGCCACCTGCGGCGGGTGCTGCTCGTACTCACGTCTCTCCCAGTCGTCGAAGGTACCGCAGGACACGGTGCGCATGTCGAGGGGCTCCCGCATGTGCGGCAGCCACAGCACGTCGTCCACTAAGGCCGCGCGGCAAGGACTGCGTAGGGCGCCCGGCGGAGTCTCCGGTGGCGTGCTGGGGTCCACTGCCACGGCGACTGCGGGTCCGTGGTGCGTGGGCGCGTAGCCGTGGGGTTCGGGCCAGGCGCGACAGGCGCGAGCGCAAGCCGGTGGCGGCTCGGCCATCTCGTGCCAGATGGGCCGCAGGGGCTCGCGCTTGACGTGCTGCTGGTCGTCCAGATGGTCCAGTTCGAAGTTCTGCACGTATTCGTCGGCCAGCTGCTCATCCTCGGGTTCGTGTTGCGGGGGTAGCGGGTGCATGCCGTTGTCGTGTGTGCACTCGGCGTGCTGTTCCACCATGGGGCCGTCCGCGGCGCACGCTTCTCTAATGTCCACTGAACGATCCGCGAGCGCTTCCCGCGGGGCGTTCGCTGAGGCCCCGCCCCCTGGCCCAATGGAGGGCCGCGGCGCGCGCAACTCTACTCTAGGCTCTATTCTCTGCTCAACAGAGTCAAACTCCGTGCACGCAATCACACAGCGCTAGTCGTATAGCAAACATGATACGTACATATAATGTGTCAACATAAATTCACACGTATACAAAGCTATGAAGCTAGGTCAAATTACATATAGTTCATAGATAATAGTAATAAACATCGAACCAAGTCGTTAGATAATTTTATAATTAATATTACGAAGTTCTTGATGCACGTTAGGGGCTTCATTAGAACTAATATTAAAAAAATTGTATCGTAGAACTCAATTAGGTATATACTAAAAAGACATAATTTACTTCGATTATTAAGTTGTAAGCTTATACACTTTATATTGAACGTGTTACTTTGAACGACGTTACACTTAACTTATCTAACTAGATACACAATCTAGTACGTAGAGAGGGAGTCCTTGATACAATATATGTCAGCTTTTTTTTATAATATTAGGACTCTGTACAAAAAGAAATTATAAATTGACTAGTAAACATGGCTTAATTTAAAGATAAATCAGACAGTGCAAAAGTATTAAAATCATGTTCATAATCAAAGATCTCACCACTGATGATGCCAAAATATTTGAGGACCTGTATAGTTTACGTAGTTTAAGTAGTTTAAAATGTACAGAAGTAATGTTTAGACTCTTTTATGAATGTAATGCAGATACTAATTAAGGCAGGCATAAATGCGGAACAAGGTTATTTCATGGTCGGACGGACTCTCTTGTGGGGCAATCCCGTACCTATATTTATGAATAAATTATATCCCTTTCGGGGTGGATCGAACCTCGGAGATAAAATATCTTGTCTTTGACAATTTGTATTACCATCGGGTTTTAGCGTCGATGTGGAATATTGGTAGAAGTAGTCTGCCAAATAGACTCAATATATCTCTAGTCCCTTAGTCGCCTTTGCAAAGTAATGGAAGAAAGATTTCAGTAACAATTTTCTATTTAGATACGTATGTCTCACAACTAACTGCAAATTATATCAACCCAGCAGGTTACTTACAACTTAAGAATGAGGCGCCATACTGCTGGCTTAAATTTGTTGTTACCCAAACAGGAATAGTCAGTGCTTGTAAATTTCGACATGGCTTACCACCTGTCATTGTGTGATTATTATTAGGTCAACCCGTGGATTCGATGTGGCCATAGAATTACAACCTTCACAATCGCGGAGATGGAAACCTGAAGCTCCGACTACCCCGCAAGGGTTAATGCTCGTGAACGCGTTTGTCTTTTAGTTGTCTTCATAATTCACAGATTTTTTTAAATGAAGTTTGATTTTACATGACTATTCTATTCTATACGTTACTAAAAATGTTTTATGGAGATTTATAGCATTAATAATTAGTAATATACGGATTTTTCCTTCTTAAAAAGTAAAGCAGCGATTAGCCTTCTATATTCATGCCTGGGTCGCATGACGGGACGATACATGAAAAAATATATGAATTTAAATTACATTTTGTACCTGGAAGTACGAGTAGATCAAAGGCACGTTCTACCGCTCTATCACAGCCACTCCATCAAATTGATCGCCAGAGCTATTGAAGGTACAATGATCTTTTTCAAACAAGGTCTCGAAAGGGAGTAAATTAAGTTAATCAATAGGCCTTTTTTAATTCATAATTTACATACGTAATAATTTATATATTTACTATTTATGTAATTTATGTATTTCCATATGCTTTGGGTTCATAAAACCTCTAAGATATAATTAATATCTCTTTAATTATACTATATAGGCTAAATATCAAGTTCTGATATTGTTAATATACTTATGTGTAAAATCTATTATAGTAAAGGATGTAATCTTAGAAAAGGAGTTGTCGCATAGTAAATTTCATTCACCGAGAACTCTTCTACATTTTAAAGAAAAGATAGTATTTATTCGATACAATTGCCAATCACTTGGAAACCGTAGCTTATTGTCAGTCTGAAAAGACTATATTTTCCACGTTAATATACTCGTATAAATGTGTATTATGATTATTAGTACCTAAGCGTAATATTTGCAATAATTGTTGAATACACATATGTACCAATTGATTGTCACTGTCTAATATTTTCGTACCAGAATGGAAAAATCTTATAAATGAACCATATGCGTAGATTTTCTTAAGCCCTGTAAACAAAGATGACACCATCCGTATCTTGATTCTTGACCCTTAGACGAGATCAGATAGGGGTTCGTCAACCTTTTACACATGCTCTCCATATCAGCAACAACGATCAGAAATAGGTATGCCTGAACGTGTGAGGTCAAATGCTGACCCGAGGGTGAATTCCCAGGGTCAATCGATCTATCCTTTCAATGCTACCGGACATAATACTGTCAGATTAGTAAATGGTGACACGTTGTAGGTACCTACCACCTGGCCCGTTTAGTGTCTGAAGTTTGTGGGCTCGAAGTGGCTATAGAAGCACTAACTCTTCAGTTTCGGTAAGGATAATAATGGTAAATGATGGTGATGGACTACCTCCGTGGCGCGAACAGTTAACCACCTTAACGCTATTCAAAAGGTTCCGAGTTCGATTCCCGGTAGAGGTAGTGGTAAGAACTACGCTTTTCTTCTGCTTTTCAGTCTGATCGTTGATTATATGTACTATATCTGTTTTTAATTTATATAAAGTATATTATATACATATACAAAATTATATATAATATGTAAATATTTCTTTAATATACGTTGACTAGTACCCTTAACACAAGTCCTGAATGAACTTATCAGGGGGCTAGTTTAATTAGTGTAATAGTGTCCTAAATATTATTATATCACAAAGTTAGACTTTCGTATAAAATAACGCATGTACGTACGTAGAAACCTATATAGAATATTAATTGCTAATAATACTCTGTCAGGCGTACGTATGTTGTCAATACAAGAAAAAGTACGCTCGACAACCATACATACTATTCTCGCATAGTACCAAATAGAATCATTGGTGCAACAATTATAATAGCTAATATGTACATACATACAAATCACGCCCGTTTCCCTGTAGAGTGGTAACTAATATGTATGAATTAATTGACTCATAACTTGAGTATATCATGGAGATATGCCTTAAAAAAGTTCAGATGACATTTTGAATATTTCCCTGCGCGGCTGTCCAGTGGGTAAGACCACGGACTTCTTATGATAAAGGTCCTAGGTTCGAATTCCGGCTCTGTCTTGTATCAATGAATTAAATATAAATATGGGTTTTTTATTTATGAATTAAGAATTTCCTGATAATATGTATTTTATTTTATGTTTTTTCAGTAAATGGTGCTTAGATTCTCTCGGAGGAAAAATAAGAAAACGAAAACATACTAATGTTAATCAACGATTTAATAAAATCTTTTACAAATAATTAGCAACTTTTATACAAAATTTTTAATTTTGATTAAAATATAACCAACAAATAACAGGATTATAATAAAATATTAATTCGATTTTCTTTTCCTAGAAAAGATAAAAGCATAACATACCGAAAATTGATATGGGTAACAGCAATCAAAATTTAATTAATTTATTAAAATATCTAAAAAATATAAATAATGTAACATTAAAATACAAAATGTATAAAATTCAGGAATATAAACATCAAGTTACATGATTTTAGACTCATATTCTTATAATTAGAACTTATATAATAATTGTGCAAAATTCGCATAGGTAACTAAAAACTATCCCTTTTTTATATGTACCTAAAAACCCACCTCTAATATAATTTTCTAGTTTATTAAAAATCATTTGAAGAAAATCTTTGTATTTTTTTTATTAACTAAAGTACCTTTTTTTTCATTCCTATTTTCCCTATATTTCAATAAAATTAATTAATTTATAGTTGTTTATGACTGGGCTGACTATAAGTCTTAGAATTTTAGTTTTTTCAATAGATAGGAAACTCAAAACCATGGTAAATTTACTTATACACATATCCATTAATAACCTGTATATAATATAAAAAGCATAACCTATTTTACATTATACTTAGACTAGTTTGTGATTAAAAATATTATTTAATAATTGTGTTTTACGAAAACACTCTAAAAATTTTTAACGAGATTATAATATATTACTTCCGAGTTTAAATAAAAGTTTGTACTACTTTAATGTTACTTTTTGGAATATAATTTTAGTGTCCTAAATACAAAATAGTAAATTGTTAGAATATAATATGTAATCGCATAAATTAATATGTATAATCTAATAAGAAGCATGATTCTTGTATATGTTATTTGAAAATGCGAAGCTGGCACATTCAAGCAATCTTGTAACCAAGCTAATATAATATTATAAGACATATTCATTTTACGAATTTAGAAATACTTTTAGAACCTACTACAACCAACATTAAAACATCTTATGTTCTTAAAAATTGACACGATTGTGAACTAAATAGTATGATATTATAAATCTTAATAACTATAGTATATAATATGGATTGGCACTTATAAAAATAACAAATTAATATAAATAAAAGCCTGTTGATAATTTTCTGCACACAGTATTTCGATTTACTATCTTTTTCATAGAACCACCTGCTTACATATATTGCTGCATCATGCAAGCATATGCATTCAAATCAGTCTTCTGCAAACAGTCAACCAATGATTCAACATTTTGTCGAATGACTAATTTTATAACTAAACAGATTAAGAACATTAACAAGTTTCGTAATAAATATTTATCAAAAACTAATCCTTATCGGTTATCGGCATAGTCAGTCGGATTCACTAAATTATGACCTTTATAATACAGCGATAAGAATAGGATATAGTTTAGGATCCATAAACCCAAAAACTGTAAAACAATTTTATTTACCTTTTCAAAATATATAAAGTTCATTTTAAACTCGGAGTATCAAATGCTTAAACTATCTTATTCACACAAATTGCTTATCAAATTCATTTGATTTCACTTAACCTACTTATTCTTAAACCTAAAATAGATTCTATGTATTGAGACTTTAATTCTGTACACTTTGATAGTGTAGTAAAGCATAATCGTGGTAGTACATCATGATGACCAGTGGTTGACCAAGTATTAGGGAGCTCCATACAATGATGTTGCCCCAGCGACTACCTAAACGAGACTCTATAATGGTTGATACCACGGAGAGTGGTAGTTGACTCATCATACCCAAGAAAGCCCAGACTCGGAACATTTGTAGAGGGACGCTCACCTAAAAACGATTAACAGATCATGAAGTAGTGATTTCGATGTAGTGATTAATTGAATTGAAAATGTGCTTTAATATCTGTGAACGGTTTCATTTATTTATTTTTAATCATCGTTGCTTAAAATTACTTCAAAAACAATGCAACGAATAAGTATACCTCAAAGATAAATTCTCGAAAGTTACTAAAATTTATTCAACTATCAAATGAGTACGTATATTACGAAAAATCTTACCAAATACTCATGAAACAGCGCCGATATCATGAACACGACTAAGCTAGCAATGCCTTTAGGGTACCCCCTGTCCGTGATAGGTATATACACATGTCTAACAGCCCATAAATGCACTGGCATGTTCCACGTGCGCCAGAAGACATTTATATTGTTCGCATTCCACCAATCGTTGTAAAAGTTCCTGTCGGCAAATTGCAATAGTTCGCCGACAAGGTTCAAGAATGAATGGAACGTCAAGTAGAAGAAACACAACCATATTAAATGATTTGGAACCTGGAAAAAGAAATACAGCTTCAATAAACCCTTAAAACGAAACGTGATATGAAATCATCTTGCGGGGATTGTGTATATAATATACTTTACATAATAGATCATATTATAAAGAATATATATTGTAGAGATTGGATGGAAAACTTATTTCCTTGTTCTTTTATTTTTTAAGTATTTTTATTAGATTTCCAAGCGCGATTAACTAAAAATAAAACATATTTTATGTACTCGTAATATGATATACATTACTTTAGCTTGCGCAGTTAAAAAAACCAATCCTATTATTAGAATTAAAACAACTTACCGCCAACTTCAACAATCGTTCGGTAATTTTGATGTAGTCCATTTCTGTGAAGGTTTTCAGGCTGAACGAGTTTATAACTGACGGTATAATCCATTGTTGAAAAAGGGCTAGTATTAGATTCACTCCAAAAAAGACTTCTAATAACCTCTTTATCAAAAACCTCTTGCGAATTCTGAAACCACATAGAGAACGTCAAACTTACTATCTGAAGTTTTCAATGTATGCGTGTCTAAGAGTAAGTTGCTTTTTTATTATAGTTTATTTTGTATTCGATGTAACCATGATATACCACTTACGCAGATAGCGTATCTATCTCTGCAATTATGTGTTACTATTATAATTATATGTTCACCCTTAATGGATACATACAACAAACACGTTTTTATTTTTTTATGAACTCTGCGACGATATGTAAATAAAGAAAAATAAATATTTGTTTTTACGCATACTAATTTGCATTTAAAGTGCTTTGACGTACTAACGCAGTGTTTAAAATATAACTGCTATGCATAATGTTTGATTTAGTAAACGCTACTACTAATTAGTCACATAACTAGACTAACCATCTCTGAATGACCCATACCTAAAATTCCTTCGAAATTTCGGAGATGGGCATTCAAGCCTCTGACTATCCCGCCATAATAAAAAAGGGAGTGTGTATACACAAGTCGTGAAGCGTATGTTTATGTATGTATGCAACTAGGCTAATGAAAAGGATGCTAACCGTGTGGTGCGGGGGAAATTCAACTCATAACAAAGGGTTGGAGCAAGCAGGAAGTAGAACAAATCTTTAAGATTCAAATTCTCAGGGTATTGCACTAACTTCATGCTAGACATGTTTCCATTTTTATCTTCTTCCGCTGGTTCTGAGGAGCAAACGCTAGGGTTAAAACAGTTAAGGCTATGGAAAGAGTAAGAGAAGGGATAGCAAGCAATAGTATGAAGGCAACAGTTGAAAGAATCGCGAAGCAAAAGAAAGATATCGCGATAAAAAAAACATGAAAGCAAAAACAAAAGACATATTATAAAAAATAGGAAATTGCTAAAAATAATTTAAAAAATTTAGCATATTTAGGATCTTGATCTATTACTATCTCTCATTTTTCGTAAATCTAAAGTATCACCCATTTTAACATCTAAAGTACTTCTTCACTTGACCAACATATTAAACGTATCATTACCCATATTTATAAATAAATCGTCAAAGTTTAGGAATTTTCGAAAACATAAACCAGTAATGTTGTGAAGTTTGAAGATCTTTGACAAACATAGACATGTAAATATGATAAAGGTCGCAGCTGATTTATGTCAGCCGCTGAGAGCAAGGTTCTCTGGCAGGGGCACTAACAATAAACCTGTATTTCTTGAAACCGTTTAACCTTGGTTCAACAGATTTTCCTCGCACTGTACTCATTGCTCAACAGTACGGTAAACGTAATTTCACATCTGATTTTAATAAAATAAATAGGAATTAATAGGAATTTCTCTTTTTAGAGCGCATATTTTACAAGAGCACATAAAACATAAAATTTTGGCAGCATTGCTATCTATACTAAAATAAAACAAAACCACATATAAACTGCACACCAAGCACTGAAAATAAGGTCAAACACAGCAATAACACTTACGCTCCTGTTCACCTTTGATAAGTTCATCTGTAACACATTATTTGAACATATTACCAATAGCAAAAAAGTATTTGTCAAACTACGTCATATAGTAGGTTAAACAAAAATCACAGTACGTTACATTATATTTACAAGTATGAGTAGAATTTGGTAACTAAAGAAGGATTGCATGAACTAAATATTGTATAATGTGTACTTACTCCAATTAGGTGCAGATAGACTCTGTCTCCTCAATGTAGAACTATGAGAGAGCTTTTTCTTTACCCCTTCACGGCACCAATGGTTGGTCTGAGCATAGCTCCAGAGCTTGAGGAATAATATCAAATATATCATGCACACTGTCGAGCTACCCACTGCAAAGAAATATAGTACAGTAATAACGCATAGTTCTTCAAATACCACGATAATCAGAGAAAGAAAAGCCAGAATTGGTAACCTTATAAACATGATTCAATTATGATCATACGTAAACAGCACTGTATCATACGTAAAGTGTAACAGTATCAAAGTGCAATAATAATAGGAAATGATGTTTTATCATTTATAATCTTAATCTTAGATTTATTTTCAATACATTCTACAATTATACTTTATCATTATAAAGCTATATTATTTCAAAATCTTTATCATATTACATACCAAAGCTGAAATCATCTCCTCTGTAGTAAATCCCAAAGAGAGGCAAAAGAATAACAAATAGAATATTAGTTATCTGTAATGACTCGCCAAAGTTTTCTGTTAATATATTCTGAAAAACACACATAGGTTATCACAACTCCAATAATAATCCAACTCATAAATAGGAAATTGATTGGTCTTCATATATTAAGAAACACAATTTGTGAAGTAATACCTATAACTAAATAACTAGAGACTGTTAAGTAAAAACTTAAGCTATTATGAAACAAATCTATATGCACTCAGAATACTCACAGTTGCTATTCCTTTTTCAACTATCAATGTCACCACAGCTGGAACTACACTAACTGCAACAGAATAAGAATATCAAGTAAAGATAATGGAAATTCAATATTTAATTTAAGTTTTATTGGGCTGGCCCAATAAGACATATGACAGTCAGATAGATGCTATAATGAAAAAGGGTGATGTTAGAAGTACCTATAACCGCCAAGTGTGTATGAGAAGTATATGAGTGTCAAAGAAGCGAAAGTGGTCTGTCAGGATTGGGACAAGTTGGGATCCGTGATCTCTGTCTACCCCTCTATAAGAAATCAGGCGTGACATGTATGTATGTATGTAATGATAATTCAGGTTAGCAAAAATAGGAATTGTTGAAAGAGTATTTGGAAATACTATAATACAAATCACTTGGAATGCTAATATCCTACCTTGATCACTTTCGAGTTTCAGTAATAACTATAAGGAAATTGTAATGACTTCTATCACACTTTGTAAAAAAGGTTACAAGTCTCTTCGTCCCCTCCTATAACATGCATGAAGAATGGCATCTAGTTTCTATTTACTTTCCATTTACTTCCTAGACTAACAAGGGATGAAAATCATGTTCTATTATATAGTTTTCTGGTGTATTGCCTAATGAGTTAAGAAGTGTCAGTACCTCTTTACTTACATAGGAGTAAAATAGCTGATGGGTATTGATTTTGATGACCTTCATTGTAACCAGTTAACACCACAATCCACTCAATAGGATTCACACGGAAACCATACCTATAAAAAGATTATGAAAATTGATATCAAAACAATGGAATATAGAGTATTATGAGATTTTTTATGGCTATAATTATGATTAACCAGTCTAGAGTATACAATTACAATTATGAATGATTCTATAAATAAGTAATAACTAGTAGGCATGAGAACAATAAGATTAAAATGAATCTATTAATATTGTAATAATGAATGGATATATGAGTAATATTGTTCTAGGTAAACAAATAAAAGATTAGAAAAAAGTTGTAACTGCATAGATGAATATCAAATAGAAATGGATTAAAAACAAATACATTCCTTCTTGGTAGGGTAGAAAGAACCTAAGATACATAATATATCTTTAGTCACTTTTGGCATAGTATACAAAGCATAATACTCAGGATTGTGATTTCATTATTATTGAATAGGATGCTAGCCTATTACCCAATAACCGTACCATTGTACCGTTTGACCGTACTACTTAGGAAAGAACATACTAAATACAAAATAAGGGAAGAAATTTCAAAAAATTGCCTGCATTGTTTAAATCAAAATATTGTATTTTAAGACTTTTACAACAAGAAAAATATCTATATATACAAAATATTACTCACTTTAGGAAGTTTTCTAGACATAGCCTTATACCTCCAATAGTCAACATAAGAAATCCCCAGTTCACCAACCCACTAAAATCTGTGAATTGTGAACTCCATGAGAAAAGTGAGTCTCTTGGCTTGTGGCATCTGAAAAAAACATATCCTCAATTATAACATCATATTACAAAAATTCAGTTCAAAGTAACCACCACCAGAAGACCATGTAAACCTATGTACCCCGCAAGAGATACAGATCATGAAGTGTAAGTTATGCTTAACTACCTCAGTACTACATATATGTAGTAGGTATTTTTGGAATGAAAAATAAAGATAAAAGTTTTGGAACTAGATAATAAATTAGTGCAGTATTTGGTAGTTCCAAAAATAGTAGATTGTAAAAACACTTACGGCCTATCTGATTGCTGCTGGCGAGCTTTTTTTTCTTTTTCGGTAATTTCTTCGGCTCTCGTAACACTTTGACATCTTCTTAACCGTGTGCTCTCATCATTATCAGAAGACATTTTCGTAAATAATATTTTATAATTAATTTGTACGGAGAGACCTAGAACTCCCACTAACTAACAATATTACTAACTACACTCAAAAGTACGATGCACTTTTAAAACTAGTTATCTTTTTATTTGTCTTCTTATCAGCAGGCGGCGGCGATCATATTTCACAATTACAACTTTTGTAACTTTTCTTGGCGCGGGCGGGTAGATAAGTAAATAAGTCAAAATAAATTGAGTTATTTGCAATAAACGAACATTGTTAAAATGAATTATAAAACTCTTCTAATAATATTACATAAATGAATAAACCCACCCTACAAAATAATAAACAAACAACCGCAAACTTACATCGAAGACAACCTCAACAACCTCTAGCCTCTAGTACATTTTTTTATAAAAGTCATCAAAGCAAAGGGACATACTCACTGCCCGGTAGTATTTTCATTGCACTCTTTCTTTGATCATTTGAACTAAAATTTATTATGCAAACTCCTTTAGCGCAAATTCACTAATTGCTGATTACATTAAATTGACTTGTTTTCTACAATATTTATTCCGTGTAGATGCCGTTCGATTTCATATTTTTTTGGTGACGGATAGTGTATAGGGACTATTATACAGGTAAAAAAAACGACATTGATCAAATGACAAAATTGACTCATGAATGTCATGAGATTAATAAAAAAATGTACGGATAATAATTTATCTTTCTTTACTGTCCTTTGGGCCGTGGCAGGCAGTCTAATAAAATCTACCTGCATTTCATTTGAAATGTGGAGAAGAATATAGTATTTATACGAGATAAGTTATCTCTGCATCAAATATCGTACAAATTAGAGATGAAGATCTGGACATCAGAACATACTTTTAAGTAAGTTAAAGTTCAATCATTGTGACGCAACGCAAGTGTAATAAGTGTCGAAATTAACATTATCCTTATTTGTTTCATTAGCCACTCATGGGAAACGGTAGCCCAGGCAGCTTGGAGAAAATATCCTAACCCCATGAACCCTGCGGTTATTGGGACTGACGTTATTGAAAGGGGTGTCGTCAATGGAGTTCTCCATACACACAGGCTAGTCAGCTCCAAATGGTTTTTTCCAAAATGGGCTCAAGCAGTAAGTCAATCTTCGTCACTAATCTTATCTCTACAAGTTCATTGTTGCCAAATAATTTTCAAGGTTAAATTACTTATTGACATTTAGATAATACTTGGAGTATTTTTTTTTAATATTAGAAGGATAATCTTTTGTTTTGTTTTAATAAGTATTTATGTTAAATAAGATGATTTCTATTTTTCTTTTGTTATGAGTGTACAACAGGAATTTATACTCTAATAAATTTATCCCTTTGTTCCAAACATTTCAATAAGTAAAAAAATAAGTTGTTCCATATTTCTGAAATAGGTAGATGGTTTCTTCCACTCTGAAAGGAAGTGTCAAAATATTAAAATATCTAAATTTATTTTCAGCTTATTGGCACTGCTAAAGTATGCTATGCAAGTGAGAAATCTGAAGTGAATCCAAATGAGCGACAGATGACTTTGAAGACGACAAACTTGACTTTCTGTCGATACATTGCTGTTGATGAGACAGTGAGATACACTCCGCATCCAACAGATCCTTCCAAGACTTTACTTACCCAAGAGGCTGTGGTAACTGTACAAGTATGTTTAAATTTGTTTGTAACATTGCGAATTATTAGTTTTAGACCATTACCAGTATTCTTATTTTATTAAATCTTTGACTTAGTGTTAGAAACATTGCTTTCTAATGATCCTTATGAAGAGGTAGGCTGTCATTTTTTTGGTTTCCTTATCATTAACAGTTGTGGTCATTGACATTTATTTAGCCTGTTATGTAACCAAATTTCTTGTTCATTTATTACAACATTTTCAGTGTTTTGAAGAGTACATGTTATATCCATTCACGTCTTTTAATCCCTTTCGGGGTGGACTGAATTTTGAAGCCATGAAAATATCTCCTTGATCACTTATTAGCATGAATATTTGGGGTTATGATGTCACATGGAATTGACATTGGTGACAGGGTACTAGCCCATCGCTCAAATGATGATTTTGTAAAACCTTGGTAATATCTTGAACCTGTTATATTCTTAAAACTAATAACAATGTGATGAATAAACCGTCAAATGAACTTAATGTGTACATACTATAAAGGAATATTGTTGTATAGTAACCAAAACTTTTCTTTTCACAGGGAGTTCCCCTAAGTAGTTACATGGAAGATTTACTCGCAAACAGTATATCAAACAATGCAGGCAAAGGACGACAAGCTATTGAATGGGTCATAGGAAAATTTGACAGTGAATTCAAAGAATTTGCAAGCTCTGCCTGTAAAAGCACTGATGAACTGCTTAGTCATACAAAGAAATCAATTGATGACATCACAACAACAGCACGAAAATCTATGGATGATATCTCATCGAAAGCCAAGCGATCTTTAGATGATATAGAGAAATTCACAAAGGCAAACGCCAATCAACGTAGCTGAAAAGAGGAGTGATCCATGTGCAATAATTGTTTTAGATGAATTTTATGCAGGGAGAATCATAAAAGGTGTAGTTTATAAGGTTTACATTACAATTCTATTGGTGGAATAACTGAGCAACTATGATTGACGTTGTATGCTTAATGCTATACTATTAGTCTTGCCTGTGTTTAAGTGAGATGGTTTCGCTGTCTTCATACAAAGGACCCGTTATAATTTTCCTTCCAAAGTAATAATCTGCCCTGCTGTCTTTAGACGAGATATTGTTATACGTATTATCTAATCAATGTTAATTAGATATGTTAGCAAAAATATTAAAGGAATTAATTTTATTATAAAAGTACCTGTTAGATGTATTAATTACTTGCGCTTCAATATTAGACTAACTAATTTATTTCTGTTGATGTTCTGTTTTGTTAGCATTACACCACAAAACTGTTTCATGCATGTTTGAACAAAATATACAGTAATAGAATTGGGTATATTTCCGCTGTCAGTAAACAATACCTGGTTTATCTGATACAGTTTTTGAATTATAAAGATTTGCTCTATGGCACCATCAAGAAACCAAACCTTCAGGTTAATCCCCATCCAGATATTTTGAAGGCCTTTGTTAATTTAATTTTATGCGTAATGTAATATTAAAACAATTTGAATTTGCATAAATGTATATTTTATTTTATAAATCTTTGTAGTTTTTTTAACAAATTCCTGATACATACTACCCCACACACAATTTTCATTGAAAAAAGTTTTCATGGTTACAACTAACTTTAATTACTGAAGTAGTATGTTCATCATGACTGAATGTACTGTACTTACATAATCATCTTGCATCCCAGTTCATTGTTTTTAGTTGCGTATTGTGTCTTGAAACTAAAGTGAAAAAGAGTAACTTTTACCAACAACTTATATAATACGTACGCACGCGTTCACGACCATTAACCCTTACGGGGTAGTTAAGAGGTTCTGGTGTCCATAATTAGTAATAAGTAGTTCTATGGCCACCTCGAATCCAAGTGTTAACCAGATAGTACTCAATGTGACAGGTGGTAAGCCACGTCGCCATTTACAAGCACTATTACCTGTTCCGGGAACAGGTAGGTTTCCTCACGATGTTTTCTCTCACCATAGTATTCGACGCATTTCGTAAATGTGTTTATATTACGAAAATGTACATTGAAATTCATTAAACTTCATTTCCATTGGTACATGCTCAAGTGGGATTTGAACCCTGTACCCTCGATACAGAGTCAAGCCCCTAACAACTGAGCTATGTTTTGCTAATGATAAGACTTTATAAGCGGATTATATAGTGACTAGGATGTAGGCATAGAAAAGGGGTAAGCCTAATAAAGTGTCAGTAATGTAGTGTCATATTGTATATAGATGTCAATGCAGCGAAAGTGTTTATCAGAATTGAGGATCTGTGACTCTTTACCCCACTGTAGAGATTTCAGTATCATTAGGTTGTTAACTTGCAGTGTAGAACTAGAGTTGTATGATGTTATCAAAAACTGTGTTGTAAAAACTTCCTACTCCATCAGTTGACATTTGGAATAATAAATGGTTTCTTTTACAAAGACTTAACCACCAAAATGCTAGTTATTAGAAATACATATTCTCTACACATAAATATCCTATAATGTGCCAAGATGAATGTCAGAGAATTAGCAAGTTATGTTCCAAGCTAGCAGAGGTCAAAAACATTCTTGTCAATTGTTGTTCAACTATTTATTGATTATGAATAACATAAAGCTACAAATACATTACACTTATACTAAAACGTTTTTGTTTTGTCAACATAATATCAAGTGCTTGTACTCGTAGATGTCACATTTCCATTCACGGAACTCCCTTGGCCTGTTCTATTGGCAGCTGCTAAATGTGAATTTTTTAATCTGTCCAACTCATTCACCCATGACCTGACATGTTCCAAGCGATGCCAAGCCATCTGCAATACTTTCTGGGAGGCATATCCTGACCCCTCGTGTGGTTGCCCAGTGGACACTTGGGTTAAATAGTTAATCTGGTCACTCAACTTAGTTTCAACTTGACTCAATGTACGCAGGAACTGTGAAGTGTTTGTTTCGGCCTGCTTCTGGCTAGACTTTTCTTTGCTCAGCTCCAATAAAGCTTGTGCTGGAAGTAAGTTGGTTTATGAATTAGTAAAAAATTATGGAAGATTTATGCTTCATTAATGAAGTAAAAATTACTGCAATTAAGATATTTTTCTTTGTCTCAAGATTATTTTGTATAATATGTAAACAAGCCACCCGCACTAGTATTACTATGTCACCATTTGGAACTGAGGATCCTATGAATATCCAAACACAAACCAAAGCTAGCAAATTATATTAATGCAAAAGAAAACTAAGATTCTTTGGAGGTTACATGAAATTATCATGTTTGTATTAGTACTTTCAATAGCAAACTTTGCAACAATTGAAGCGGGATAACATGGTAATAACTAAAGTTTGAATTAAAAACTGTTTTGAAAGATACACTGATACTTTTAGCTCATCTACTACTACACACACTATTATAAAACTAACAGTTTTATTCCTTTTAGACAGGATAGGAACAATGACTGGGTATTAACAAGCATGTGGTAATGTTTTTGCCACACAGAAGTGCACAGGTAAGTCTAAGCAATTCTTTTCGAGAGTCACATATTGATTGACTTTATGGGACAAAATATGCTAGTTAACGTTACTTGGATCGAGAGTAGTTTTGCGGATGTAATCGATATCGTTTCTTGTATCACACTCTTTTATAATACTCCCTATCACAGAACTTTTAGAATAGTCCTATTAATATATATATAATCTTTACCAGCACATTGTAGACATGTTAAGATATCTTTCTCAATGTCATCTAGCACTTGAATTCTTTCCATTGGTCCACCCATTCTGAATTTAATTAATGATTCCTTGTTAGTACACAAAATGTTCAGTTGTAACCACTTTAATCTTAAAACTGGCTTGCTGGCTGCACGGGCTCCAAATAAATTAAATAATTATTATCCCTAAAAAGCACGACTTTATTAATGATATTCGTTCTAATATCTTACACAAATGAAAAAGAAACACTATATTCTCAATTTCAAAACTCAATAAATCAATCAAACAAGTTACAAATCAAAGATTTTTAAAATGCTTATTATTATATTTTATTGTTGACAAGGATGAGCGGACTTTTTACCACAGACAGGTCGCTAGCACGTCTCTCAAAAGATTCCTTTGTCATTTATTTTTGTACAAATATACACTTAAATATACTATAAATATACAGTCTGGCCATTATCTCATGAAATTTAATGATGTCGCTAGTAGGCTTAATTACGGTATCACCATAAAATGAAAAAAACATTTTGATACTTTAAATTCGTACTACTATACTAAACTTAAAACATAAAATTATTAAAAATCAAAAGGTTTTTATTCCATATTGACATTTAGAAAATACTCTTACAGCAAGTTTAACCCAAATTAAAAGGCTTTGTTAACAAATCTTTTTTTTTGTCTATTATGAACCTCTTGCCTTTTGATACATCATTTGTAACACCAGTAACACTGATTGATTGCCAACATTTTTTGATTTTATACGATGAGTGGATATAGCTTTCGTCCAGGTAAATTATTGGCTTTTGGATTTCTACGGGAAGATTACGGTTTATTGCCTGCAAGTAGAGATCAAGTATTAAAATGGGTCAAACCTAGCTTACACGATGTCAATTTGACATACAAAATTACAATGTAAACATAACCTTGCACACACAAAAAAACTCCAAATAACTGGATGTAATGGTGTTGAATTAACAATATCTGTTACAAAACTACTTGATTCACACAGGAACTTAATCAATCAATGCAAGCCACACAGTACAAACCTGTATAATCCGCAGTTATTTGAAAAACATCTTGCAGATCGTTCAAAGGCTTTCCGGCCTGAGATTTTGTACAGATATTTATAGTATAGTTATAGTATATTTAAGTGAATTTATTGTATAGTGTGTTGATCTTGTTCTTCAAAAAAATCATACATAATTATTATTATACGAAAATTTAATTCATGGCACACATATATTTGTTTTTCAACATTTATAACTGTCTTGCACGTAAGATTGCTGACTTCTAAGCACCAGAGAAGACCGAACCTTTAAAGCGTGATGACTTTAAATTATGGCACCGGGGCCTCATATTACATCAAAGTAAATGGTACATATGTAAAATGATAATGCACAATGGTTATTATTCGGACCGAACATTCTATCGATATTGTAGGCAAATGTAGATTTAATTGGTAAATATGACGCTTTTAAGTTGCGGAACAGATAATAAATCCGACTTAATTTGATAGCATCCACCATGGTCAAAATGAAGTATAGGTATAGAGATCCCGCCACATAAGGTGGCAGTTGGAGGCGTCGCCACAGTCGCGTAATTCAGTGTTACCAGTAAACAAGCCAAAACTAGCACTCACTGTGCCATACGGCTCGATACATTATAGGTTTCATTTGTAACGGTCTTTGGTAGCAGAGCTATAAACTCAAATAAAACAAATTAATATA
Source organism: Leucoptera coffeella (assembly GCA_030578115.1). Lineage (NCBI taxonomy): Eukaryota > Metazoa > Arthropoda > Insecta > Lepidoptera > Lyonetiidae > Leucoptera > Leucoptera coffeella. The sequence continues at coordinate 201,062 of JAMBLF010000421.1, forward strand.
TCAAAGTCAAAATATGTTTATTAAACTATTTCAAACATGATTAATAATTAACGGGACTTATCCTTCTTATTATATATTACTTATATTATGTGTTCCTTCACTCTGTCCGCAATAGACCGTTTAGTCTGTCCGACGTAGGATTTCCCACAGCTGCAATCAATCTTATACACACCCTTATATCTTATATCATGAGTATAAATCGCGAATCTCTTAAAACTATTATTTCAAATATGGCACTGAGCATTGTCTTTACATATTTTTTACCGAGGTTAGATCAGCGGAGACCCTAGCTTGGAGAAGAACTAACAAGAAACTCCGGAAATCAATTTATTATAATCACCCTTAACAAACATAAAAATTACAAAGAGTGGGCAAAAAACACAACGCTGGTAATACTAAATTTACCTTTCATACAAAATAACACGCAATGGCGGTAACGTCAAATTTAGTTCCAAGTTTGGCTACTGCCACCTTATGTGGCGGGATCTCTAGGCATACCTGCAGCTTGTTATATAGCAGCTGTATATCCTAAACAGTCTGTAAGAAACGGCATGACGATGACCATGTAAAAAATTATGGTAGCTTATGTTTTTAGTAATGGATAAAACAAATTTCTGACTGATAATGTGATTGATTTCATAGAAAAGCCGTAGGGTTCAATTCCGGCTCAGACATGAACCAATTAATGAAATTTTATAATAATAATAATAATAATAATAATAAAGCATTTATTTACAGCCACAAAAACATACACAATACAAATATTTTACAAATCAAACTTACAAACTAGGGGGTATAGCTTGTGCATGTTATTGTCGCAGCAAAAAGGTTCTAACTCAGCTGGGTATGTTACGTTTGGTGGCAAACGCAACGCTGATATTATGTTAGAACCAACAAGAGGGCAATATTAACAATAAGAGCTTAATAAACATACATATTAATAAGTGTTAACTATAAATAATATATTGTGTTACGTATTGTAATAACATATTGAAAATATACAGTACATAAATGTTTTTTAATGTTTACATTGTGTAAAATACATATATCTACAAATACATACAATACAGAGATATAAAACGTAAAATATTAAATTATTAAAGTGTCACAATCACATGTCATTGTCCAGTCAACACAGGGCAGCGGCCGGATCGAGGGGCAAGGTTGGGAGCACACGCCTCTTTTTGCTGGTTGAGGAAATGTTCCCTGAGTAAATGTTTTAGCCTTGGCTTAGATGTTACTTGCCTCATCGGTGGGGGGATGTCATTCCAGCACTTAGAGGCGGCGTACCTGAAAGCACCCCTGAAGGCAGTGGTGCGGTGTCGGGGCAGAATAAGCGGCGGCACACAAGCGCGGGATGACTTAAAATGCTGGGATCGCCACGTTAGTTTTTTGTATAAGTATTGCGGTTGTTTAGTGTGAATGATATCAAAGAGTAGGCAACTAAGAAGTAGTTTTTGTCGGTTTTCAATGTTAAGTAGTCTGTAACTATTCAAGAATGGTGAAACATGGGTTCGGGGTGGAATGGGGAAGCAGTAACGGGCACAAGCATTCTGCACACGCTGCAAAAGCCCACGAGTCTTCTTGTACAGGCACGGGCCGTACGCTGTCAAGGCATAATTGAGCTTGGACAATACCAAAGTCTCGCAAAGCCTGACCCGCAAGTCTACACTCAGAAACCCCCGACACTGATATAAAACCCGCAAACGATGGAAGCACGCAGAAACCAGCTGAGCGACGTGCTTCTCAAACCGCATCCCACTATCCATCACGACACCCAGGCTTCGAGCCTCCTCCACCCTGTCTATGGCGATACTGTTGACAGAAATACGTGGGCCCCGCAACAAGACACCAGACACCATTCGCTGGCTGCCCAGCACCATGTACTTGGTCTTGACAGGGTTGAGGACCAGACAATTGTTTACAGACCAGTCATAAACCCTACTCAAGTCCTTATTTAGTGCTTCTATAGCAGAGTCAAAATTATTCATGTCAATATGTGTGTAGAGTTGAATGTCATCGGCATAGATATGATATTTACAGTTATTTATGTGAAGTGCAATGTCTGAGGTATATAAAATAAATAATAATGGACCTAGGATAGAGCCCTGTGGGACTCCCCTACTAGTCGTGTGAACTGTCGAGTGTATCGTGGTACCATCTGGCCTTGTCAATGAAACTACTTGTTTGCGTCCATTTAAATATGTTTTGAACCATTCAATAGTCAAGTCATTAAAACCGTAATATTTTAATTTTGCCAATAGGAGGTCTATGTTCAAACAGTCAAAAGCACGGGAATAGTCCAATAGCACGAGTATTGTTGCGTTATGATTGTCCTCGTTTGTCAAAATGTTGTCAAATACGTCCATCAATGCAGTGGTGGTGCTATGCTGTCTCCGAAAACCAGATTGATAAAGTGGTAGAATGTTGTGTGCATGTACGTACTCCGTTACCTGCCCATGCACCACCTTCTCAAGGATCTTAGACAAGTAAGGCAAAATACTGATAGGCCTCAAATCCGAAACAACAGCAGGGTCGTCACCCTTAGGGATTGGCCTGATCGTTGCTGTCTTCCATGCCTCTGGGAAGACACCCGACGCGATGGAAGCGTTCACAAGCCCCGTTATAGTCTCCAGCATTTCTGGCATCATCAGGTGAACCATGTCCCTTGATATACCATCATAACCGACTGCATCACTCTTAATGGACCGGATCACCCTAGCCACGAACGCCTCACTCACCGTATGCAACCCAAAAGTCGAAGAACCGAAATGACCCTCATGAAAAGAGCGGAGCAGAGCAAGTGGGGATGATGTGGGGCCTGGGGTGTCAAGGAAGTGTTGTGCAATGGTGTTTGGGTCGTCAAAGTGTGATGGTAGATCTTGTTTGGGCTTAAAGTCCACAACAGAATTGCGTAGTGTTTTCCAGAGAACTTTCGGAGTCTTTAGGTACTTGTTTACGTGAAATTCAAAGTAAGCTCTCTTTTCTGTTTGCATACATGTGGTCACAAACTTTCTTAGTTCCTTATACTCTCGCAAATGAAGCTCAAGTTTTGATTTTTTGTATTTGTTGTGTGCTTTATTTCTTAATTGCATCAAATGCCTGATATTGTTCGTGAGCCACGGTTTGTGTTGAGAGTCATGTTTACCCTTAAAGGATGTCAAAGGTGCATGTCGGTCAAACAGCATAGCCACCAAAGCATTAAGATGAACCACCTTGTCATTAACAGTGTCATGCCGTTGTAACACAGTCCAGTCAATTTGTCGTAAGGTCAATCCAGTTAGGCCGATAGGCGGTGCCCACCAGCACCCTCACGGTGCCGATGCAGACCCTCATCCACATCTGCTCCACGGTGGGATGGGACGACGGATGACGCAGCACTGTAGCCCTCAAGCATGTCTTAGTGTAGAAGCCCACCCCGCCGCCGCGCGCCCTGGTGCCGGGCGGCCGCGGGATGTGCGAGAGGCGGTAGCCCGGGAGCCGCGGTGCCCCGGCGCTGCCGCGGCCTCGGAGCCAGGTCTCGTTCACCGCCAGCAGGCACGGGTCTAGGTTCGCCACCGCGACCTCGAGCTCATCGTGTTTAGTGTTCAGCGACCCAGCATTAAACAGTCCAAGTTTCAAAAATTTCCGGTTAGGCATGTTATAGTTAAAATGTTATACAAGTAAAATAAATCGAAAGCCGCACTTCATACCATCCGCTCGCACCCCGACGCAAAGCCCTAAAGACCGTGTCCACAAATGAGCACCTTATATGTGACCCTACCACGCATTTAAGTAAAATATAATAAATAAATAATGAAAATAACAAAATACTTGAGATATTACACATATAAATGTGGGATATAGTTGATATAGTATAATATTGTTCAGTATTAAATGTCATGTGACTGACCGCAATAAATAAATAAGCAATGTTAATGTATAAATGAAAATAATTATAAATAAATACATGACGTAAATTATAAATGTTATTTTTAAACATACAATTTAGGGCATCCTCATGTTTCTCTGCAATGCGATAACACACACAAGCCATAACCATACAAACAACAATCAAAAATACAACAAATAGTAACCAATACAAACAATTAATAAACATTAAACAAAAGTAATAACAAAACAAAAAACACGATATAAGTGGCATGCAGTATCCGTATGGGACGAAACTAGGAGGGAGGGGCCGCGCCAGCAGCCGAGAGCTCATCCAGCACCTGCAAGCTGCGCAGCCAGACAGGACGGCTGCTGGGCCCACGGCGAGCGAACACTCGCCCTCCGCGGACCCACACCGACTGCCACCGAAAGGTGCGCAGCAGACGCTCCCTCGCTCTCGCCAACAACACGCGGTTCGTCCCAGTGAGGCGCTCGTTCACATAAACGCGGCTCGCCTTGCTTTGCCGCACGATGTCGCCAGCATCTATCCCTCGACGCATGCGCACTGCCGACACCAACTTGTCCCTCACTTCCCGCCGAACAAACTTCACAACGATAGGACGCGGCCGTAGTGGGGATGCGGAATGCGCGGGCGCAGCGGGGTCGGGCGACCGCTCAGTAGTACGGGAGCGCGATGCACCGACGCGCGACGCCTCCACAATATCCCGCGCCTCCAGTGCTACGCCGGCTTTCTGTGCTATGCACAGCACTATGTGCTCCAGTGATTCGCCCGGCAGCTCCGGCACCCCCGCGACGTCCACATCGCACACGAGGCCAGCCTGCTCCGTCTCGTTGAGCCGCTCCCGCAGCTGCTGCACGGCGTCCTCGAGCTCCGGCGGCGCAGACGCACCCGCCGGCCGCTCCCGCAACGATTGCAGCTCGTCGCGCAGCTGCTGGTTCTCGGCGCCGAGCGCAGCGACCTGGGCGCCAAAAGCCGCTATGGACGCCCTCATTGCGCGCTGCTCCTCAGCCACAGCCGCGAGCGCAGAGGCCACCTCGGCCTTCACGTGGCGCACCACCGCCTGCACCAGCCTGGCCTCGAGCTCTGCGGTGAGCTGCGCCCTACTGGCCTCCAGCTTGGCATCGAACCGCTCCGCACCAGCTGCCAGTTTGGCGTCGAGCAGAGCGGCTATTGCCACCAGCGTCACGGGCGCCGGGGACGCAGGCTTCACCGCGAGCGACACGCCAAGGCTGGTACGGTCAGCCCCCGACTCACCCGCAGAAGCCTCACCGACGACGGAGCAGTCGACGTCCTCGCACGACATATCGACGTCGTGCTGGTGGCGCACCGGGGTGTCGTCGGCCCTTCGGCGGCCCACGGTCACGTTGTCGCAGCGGGGGCAGCGCCAGCCACGGCGCAGGCTCTCCAGGGAAGCGGAGTACCGCGCCGCCGACATGCCCACGCAGCCATGGTGGAAGCGCGCGCTGCAGAGCACGCACACCAACAGCTCCTCACTCCCTACCGGTGATTTGCAGGCCTCGCACTTCATTTTTAATGAAATAAAGAAGTTAAAACCAAAAGTCTTTGTTCTTAATTTTAAAAAAAACCGTTAATTTATAATTTTAATTTTTCAACACTAACACTTTAAATTTTATGACAATAAACACTATTTCCACATACACAACACAATACTACACAAAATATAACTATAATTGAAATTTTACGATTTATTTAATTAAGAGCTCTTATGATCACGTATGTATTTGGTAAGAATTCGATTCAATTTTAAAAAAATGTGTTTTTCATTTACATACATACTTCACAGTCTCTCAAGAACAAAACATCATGAGGAAACCGTTTATCTTCCGGGATAGGTAATTGCTGTATACGGCGTTTATGTAACTTGCGTGTTGATAGTGGCTTAGAATTGCACTTAACCATATTATATTATAAGTTATGCACATTGAACCTGGCTAATTTTCTATAGAAATCTGGGTTCACTTAAATTGAATTTTCTCAAAAGATCCACAATATACAATTTTGATTTTAAATATAAATAAAGGGCAAATAGTCCTTGCAGTAAGCTTTCGTTTTGTATGATGTTAGTTACATACAAGATATAGCCATAAGGAAAAAACTATTTTATTAAATAAAATCAGAATTCGTATAGTTAAATACTTCCGAAACGTAATATGAAAAATATTTATACAGCTTGGCAAAAACGTCTAGAAACGTAAACTTTTATTTGTGATCTTGCAACCTTAAAAAATAAAAAATAATTATGTGAAGTCAAATTTCCAAATATTTGTTTTAAATAAACTCTTAACATAAAACGGTTATTTAAATACGTAGAAAGTTAATTAAAATGAATAAGACTATCCGAAGTGATGTCAGGAGTGTGATTTACAAAGTTTATAATAAATGTCTGGCGGAAAAAAAGGACAAATCTATTCTTTCGGATGAGGACGATGTTTATCAAAGAACTGCTAAAATGACCGACCGGTATCTGAACGTTTATTTTGTTATATATAGTTGGTAAATGCATTACTTGATGAACTATAAACCATTGTGAATTGCTTGTATACGAGATAAGTGTAATATTATACATTAAACTTCGAACACGAAGGTTATGTTTACATCTCTGTATAGTATTGTGGCGCGCATTAATGAAGTTGATACTTTTGAGTATTTTTAATTATTTTAGTATTTTTAGTATACATTAAACACTAAATATAAAAAATATAAATTGAAATGTCGGACACGCCTTAGCTGAAATGTGTTTTTTTTTGTCTCCCTTTTAAGTCCTATGAATTATGATGATTATGACGACTAGGTTCAGGAAAAAGCGCATATTCAAATTTTTGGATGAAAAAGCTTCGAATGAACAGGCTTAAAGGATAAACGGTCATGAATGCCCATAATGTTACAAAAATAATACTTCTATGTACTAAGTACCAAGACTAGGTTGTCCACTTTTAGGGTTGCTATGAAAAAACTTAGTGGCGCCCCCATTATTTTCTACTCTTTTTTGCCAAGCTGTAGTTTGCGAAAACAAAATTTTTTTCGTATTGTCCGGGAAAAATATTTGGAATTTTGAACCTTAATAACTAGGAAACTTGGTATTTCTTTCACACGTGTGTTCTCGCTATGTATCAAAACTCGCAAGGAGAACCCTTTTTCATGAATAACAAAAAATCTTCAAAAATATTTACTCCTTGGCACACGGTGGGACTGTGTATACACAAGTCGTGAAACGTATGCTTTAGATCCCTTCCCTATTCTAGCGATTATTGACTGACAGATGACAGAAGGTTAACTTATACTGAATCTGAGACGAACACTGACTCTGTCATTTTTGCAGCGACTGTGTTCGTAGAACCATGGTGAGCTCTTTGAAATTTATTTTATTTGAATTTATCTATACAATCGAGGCTTCTATTTTGCTTTTTGCATTATAGTTTAGCACCTTGTAACATAAATGATATTTCATTTATATTATTTCTTGTTTAGAATGATGATTTGCTATAATATAATTATTCGGTTAGAACCTGAATCGATGTGAAGATTATACTAGGGCGGACTGACTCTCCACACGACTCTACAGATCTAAACTTAAGTTAATTATGTGATATTATAAATATGCTTTGTCTTCCAGTCGCACAGAAAATTCTCAGCCCCCCGCCATGGGTCTATGGGGTTCTACCCCAAGAAGCGGTCACGCCGTCATCGTGGCAAAGTCAAGGCTTTCCCCCAAGATGATTCTACTAAACCCGTTCATCTGACTGCCTTCATTGGCTACAAGGCTGGTATGACCCATGTGGTCCGTGAACCTGACCGTCCTGGTTCCAGTAAGTACCATTTATATTCTCTTAGTTGTTCCATATCGTGTGCATTTAGGTTATGTGGGCTTGGAACTTACTTGGGTCTGATTATTTTTTGGTTGTAAGACCACCTATGTATTGTTTGCCGGCACGTGGTCTGTACGTATTTTTTTGGTACATCTTGGTAACGTAATCGGTCGCCTACATAAAAGTACTTTCATATTTACACGATACCATATGAAGTAACTGCCTTATTTTTCTTCTCTTAACCTAACGTTTCTATTTTGTTTAGTTTAGCTGTAGCAATGTTATTTAATTTATAATAGAGACACGTAAAATCGAATCTATAAAATGTATTGTCTTTCAACAGAGATCAACAAAAAGGAAATTGTGGAGGCTGTTACTATTATTGAGACTCCACCAATGGTCGCCGTCGGTGTTGTGGGATACATTGAAACACCACATGGTCTTCGTGCCCTGTTAACCGTTTGGGCCGAACACATGTCTGAAGACTGCAGACGTCGCTTCTACAAGAACTGGTTTGTATATTATTCTGAAAAAACCCTTTCGTTCTCTTAGTGATTCTTGATCTATTTAGAAGTGGGCGATATTGATATTTCACAGCAAGTATAAATTTAGAATTGTACATTGCTTCAAAGTCAGTTTGGGCTAGTAAAAGGAAATGATCTTCAGTTTAATAATAAATTAGAATATTATTCATAGCAATTTGTTCCTCTATTACTATTTCTCTAAATTATTTTCTAATGTTAACAATTTTTATGACAATTGTACTAATCTCAGAAATAGCTCTCCAATGGCAGCATGAGAGCTTGTTATCAAATATGCACACCTGCATATGATTCCCTAAGTGATCTCCGCTCTACGATGAGGTCCAGGGAGCTTTTCTTACAGCCAATTCACTTTTGGATTACACTAGGTACAAATGCAAGAAGAAGGCTTTCACCAAGGCCAGCAAGAAATGGCAAGATGATCTTGGCCGTAAATCCATTGAGAAGGACTTCAAGAAAATGATCCGCTACTGCACGGTCATCAGGGTTATTGCACACACCCAGATGAAACTGCTTAAACAGAGGCAGAAGAAGGCTCATTTAATGGAAATCCAATTAAATGGTGGTTCCATTGAAGACAAAGTGAAATGGGCTAGAGAACATCTAGAAAAACCCATTCCTGTTGACTCAGTCTTTGCCCAAGATGAGATGATTGATTGCATTGGTGTAACCAAGGGAAAGGGATACAAAGGTAATGTAATAACTTAAGTTTTATTATTATAATTTGTATTTAAGGAAACAAAATTCCGTATCCTACCAAATTTTGCAGTATAGTAAAATAATGTAATGAATGAGGCTCTTATTCCTGTAGTCAAAGATAGCATATTAGTTAATACTATCTCCTTTTACAATTTAGTATTTTTTATTAGTAATTACTATTTAGGAGGACGAAAAATGTGGGAAGTATTAAAAAAAACATTTTCATTTACAGGTGTAACATCGCGTTGGCACACAAAGAAATTGCCCCGTAAGACACACAAGGGTCTGCGTAAAGTTGCTTGTATTGGAGCATGGCATCCTTCAAGAGTTTCGTTCACTGTAGCCCGTGCTGGTCAAAAGGGCTACCACCACAGAACTGAACAGAACAAGAAAATCTACAGGATTGGTCAAGGTATGTACATTAAAATTAAGACCTTATTGTTATAACTGTGTATTAAGGTAATGCATCTAGTCTTGATTCTTGTTAGTCAATAATTCATAATTAATTTTGATACACTGCCAATACTAATATTGTTCATAAATACTGAAAGTTTTCCATTTTCATACTTTTATTAATTTAAATTGCAATTTTTTTCAGGTATCCATACCAAGGATGGCAAAGTTGTCAAGAACAATGCCTCTACAGAATACGACTTCTCTGAGAAGTCCATCACACCTATGGGAGGATTCCCTCATTATGGTGAGGTCAACAATGATTTCATCATGATCAAGGGATGCTGCATGGGCCCCAAGAAGCGTGTCATCACACTTAGGAAGGTTTGTATTTAATTTATTTTATTTATAGATTGATAATAGAAATATGAATATGGAATAGTGTATTTATTTTAAAACTATCATATTAATTATTCCTGGTAAACTAGGTCAACTTAGACACTGTCTAGCAGTACTGAGAAGTACCTTGACTTACAACATGCATATTGATAACTAATTCTTATATAATAAACCAATGAAAAGTGACCAGCCATTTCTATTTTAAATAGAATCGCTATTTACGTACGAGTAGAATAAAATATTTGTTGTTTGTTACAGTCCCTTCGTGTGCACACCAAGAGAGCGGCACTTGAGAAGATCAACCTCAAATTCATTGACACTTCATCCAAATTTGGTCACGGTCGCTTCCAAACGCCAGCCGACAAGGCAGCGTTCATGGGTACCCTCAAGAAGGACCGTATCCGCGAGGAAGCAGCTGCCACCGCTGCTGCGCCCGCTGCATCGGCTCAGTAAATCTGTCATTGACCAGAAATAAATTAAGTGGATATGAAATGATTGTTTTTATTTGACTTCCAACGCAAAATTTCGCCTTAGCTGTCCTTCAATTTCTGATGCATTAAATTCCGGGAATGGACTGTTTTAACTCATTCGGAGCCAACGACACGCCTCGCGTGTCCATGAAAATTCTACTCGCCACGCCGCGGACACGCCTCGCGTGTCCATAAGTTTTCGATTATATCTCGAAAAGTACATGAAAAAAATTAATAAGAATTTGTGTACATGGTATTTACCACACGAATAACCATATATTCACGTGGTTTCTACTTTGAAAGAAGTTATGTTTATACTAAAAACGAACCCCTTGTGGGATGCCAAGAACACGCGACGCGTGTCCACTTTGAGTATGCGACCAGAGGTTCTTAAAGTTTGTGTAACTTTCTTCAAACTCACTACGTTAGCTTGTTTATTATAATATTAGTACTTACACAATAATATGTTTCTGAGTGATTTTAGTCGATAGATGAGTAAATAATTTATATATGATACAAACAAAAAAAATATAAGTTTAATAATATATAAGTAAGTTTGAGAATCACATCATATTTAATTTACCTATTTACCTAAATATCCATATTCCGCCATAATTCCTGGTTTAAAATCACTATACTGTTGCCACAACCTTATCTCTTTCGTTGCACAAACAGAACTAAGGAAATAAACTACCACAATGTATTATTAACGTATTTAGAAACATTAAACTTGCCGCGGAGCCAGTGTCCATTTTTTCTTAGTCGCGGAGCCGCGGACACGCCTCGCGTGTCCATGACCGTTTGTATGGCGGCTCCGCTAGTAAGACGCTGAAAAATGGCGCGGCGTCGAATGAGTTAACTCGAGGAACCTTTATGGCGCTTCTTATGAACTTTTACGCTCCCAAGACACCATCAGTAGTTTTTAGGGAAAATCTTAAGTCTCTTACATCTTTACAATCGAGTATAATTCACAAACACTGCTCCCTTTAATCTCTTTCGGAAATGGACAGAACCTTGAAATACTTCAAAACATGGGAGTGGTCACGTATGAGCATTTGCAGATTGAGGTTTCAATGTTATGGAATATTGGTGGCAGGTTAGCATATCGCCCAATAGATTCCACATACCTCTAGTCCCTTAGTCGCCTCCTACGACATGCCAGGAAGAATGGCAGCTAAAGGGCATTCTTTTTACGTCGTAGACTGAAAAAGGGAAAATAATTCAGTTCCTACAAAAGCATTACGGGAAATAAGGACTGCATATCGATACGGGAACTCAATTGTAATTTCAATAGAACGTGTACAGGCACATAAAGGTGTCCGTGTAAATTATGATAAAGTTATCCTTAACGATTTCAGTGGTTGAATAATACCACTGCTACCTAGTTGCTTTGCTAATTCTGGTCCAGAGGGTGTGCGTTCGCGCAGCGGAATGTTGTTGAATTTAAAGATTTTAATTATGCAGATATTTAGTGTATGACGTCGTATAATTGTGTATGGTAAAAAAAAATTTGTGCACGCAGCCATTGTGGAGAAATTCACCAAAAACTGATTTTTGATCCATTGACTTTAGAAGAAAAGAGATGTGTCCAAAAATTAGTGTGTATTTGTGTGTAATTGTGTATGTATGAATAAAATTAGTGCATGCATAAACTTCGGAGAAATTCAAGTTTCCGCTACGCGAACGTTTGGCCATTAGCTAGTTTTCATACAAAGCGCTTACATAGAGAGCTGTAGATTTTTACATACGTTGTTTTGAATTTGTTTATATTTGTTTAAAAACAGATTTAGAAAAAAAACGTAAGGCTTAAAAGATAAAAATATAAACGTAAAATACGCTTATTAGGTCTTAGTTCTTAAAGTATGCACTTTGGGGTCTAGATTTTCACGTTTATACAAACCTTGTAAGTGTCTGCAACACGTTGCCAAGTATCAATGATGTTCCGTTAGTAATTAAAGAGTTATAGGACAATTTACCACGAATAGATCACTGTTTACAAAGCAGTCAAATATCATGACGTTCTAAAGGAATTGCATGGTAAAATGTATGCCAATAATTAGTGTATTCATTCAACTATTCACATGCAAAATTTCATGTCATTAAATTCAGTAATTAAAGAAAAACAATTATAATACTGACGAAGCATCGAAAACCTACATAACCCGACCAAGTTCGGATAGCTACAAAAAAGCGGCCGTGCAATATATTTAGGTAACATCCCAAAATTTACAGTATAATACCGGTATTGAATTGGTACAGGTGATAACACAATTGTTGTTTCGATATAATCGCTGCGCGAACGCACACGTCCAAAGGGCGCCAATTACATACATTACACGGCATCGGCCAATCATATCAGGTATCTTCTTTCTACTACATATTTTTAGACTCTGCACCAATTAAAACACGCCGTTTGGACTCTGCACCGCGTAACGGGGACCGCTTCTTTCGCCGGATCCTCTTTATATTTGGTTCACGCTCCAAACCGTAGGAAACCGTCACTCAAAGTGCACTTAAATCGATTGTTAGCAACCAATAATACAAGAACCTACCATTTTTTTATGTAATGTTACTGATGTTCTTATTACGAAGAATCGTGTTTGCTAATGACGTCTCTATCATCAAAATAATTAAAACCCTTCTTATTGATCTTGATAGTCTTGCCGACAGTAGTACGTATCTCTATGGTGCCTCTCCGACTAACGAAGGTTGGTAGTCACTTTGGCAAATTCAGTCCGATCCCTGTCGAGATGGAACAACTATACTATAGTAGTACGTATGCATTACCACAATTGCCAAGCCAGTAATTCTATCATCACCTTGAACCCATGTGTTGTCATCAGGACCCAATGTGATCGACGGTAAGCCGTGTCGCCATTTACAAGTACGGACTCTTATCTTATTATGTCAGAAAGCGTCCTAGAAGAATATCTCCGAGGTTCACCCCGAAAGGGATTACACGACATGAGTGTATATTAAGTATATGACTCTTATTACAGGCAAATTTCCCGTGAAATATACTTCACCGTATTATCCGGCGCAGATCGCAAATATATTTTTATTACGAAAATGTACAAAGAAAATCAAAAATCTCCATTGCTACATGCTCTGGGCACAGATAATATAATGCTCTGGGGTTTGAACCCTGTCTATTGATACATGTTAAGATATCCTAAAATATGTTCGTAAATAAAACAGTATACAAAGTGTTTCACAAAATATGTTTTTAATTTGATTTATTAAAATAATTATTTTTGACAATATGCCTTATACATTGCAAAACTACATTACGTTCATGTACAATTTCTTTATGTAAAAGCTTATGTAGCAATGTTGACGGAAGTTTCTTTTTATATATTCTAGGTTTAGGACTGAATTTATTTTGATTACTAGGTTTTGGATTTCTCTTCAACTTCTTTTCTTCTATTATATTATCATTATGAGTTTCAATTTCTTTCTTTGTTTCAGTTTTTGATTCTTCAGGTCCACTGTCACTTTCTGCACCATTGTCATTAGATAAAGTATTTGAATTAATATTATCTGTAAGCACCTTTTCATCTGTATTAATATGAATATTACTTTGTACAATATTAGAACCAATTGGATCTATTTTTCGTTCTACTTCATCATCTTGTTCACTATCAGATGTTCCATAAACACTAATTAAATTATTTAGAGCACCACACACTGCTATATCCTGATGACCTTCTGTTTCATATTGAACTGCGTCGTCATCTTCTATATCAAAATCTAATTTGGGAATGTCAGTAATATTTTCTTCTATTTCATTCTTAACCAAATCTAATATTCCTCTAAATGGTTGTAACTTCGATTTTACTTCTATTTCAGGTAAATTATTTGTAGGTTTTGTAAGAATAACTTTCTTTTTAGGCTCAATGTCCCTTTTATTATTATTATGTGAACCAAATTTTCTCTTGTTGCCTGAAAAGAAAAATTGTGCAAATTAATAGTATTCTTTATTTCCATATTTAATATACATCATTATAATTTCAGAGACATCTGGGACAACTTGCTTAGTTTAGAATCATTCTGAGCATTCATAAATAAAAATCATTTTTAACTAGTGCAGCAGCCAGTGGTTCTGATCAAAGCCACACCAACATTTGCTTTTACACAATATTACTTTGAGGATCAAGCCTCAAGATATTTCCCTTACAGAATTTTTAGGCCATTGCAAAACACATGTTCAAAATTAGTTTTTTGATACCATAAATTTAATGTGGCAAAGAATTTTAATCATCCTTTTACTATGAGCTCAAGTAATATAATATTCCTTACAAAGTTAATCCTATGTACAATATATTGCTTACCAAATTTATTATGTCGCTGTGTTTTATCCCCTTTCTGAAACTTTTTATCAAATCTTTTATTATTTAAACCCATTTTTTCTCCTCTGTCTATTTTTTCTTTGGTCTCGGCAGCTTTTTTCATTATATTTTCATTGGTGGGGTATTTCCGCTTTCTTTCTTCTCTCCATTTTTTTATTTCTTCAGGGTTATTTAGTTTAGATATCTTTTTATATAATCCAGTAGAATGTTGCATTTGAATATGTTTGGTTATCACCTTTGAATGAGCAACAAATTGACATCCATCTATGTTGCATTTCTGGAACAACAAACATGGTAACATTTTAATTATTAAGGCAATCATTTCCTTGGGCAATTCAAGTTTCAATTAACAAATACATAATAGAGAATATTTGGCATATGGTCTTCTTTGTATCATTTTAAAATAATCACATTTAGTTAGGTGGCAGTGATTGAGAAGTGTGTGCTTTAATGGTCATCTAAATGACATGCACATCAATATTAGCAATATTCTAAGTAAATACTATCAGAAGCCCTAAAACTATGATAATGGTGAACAAGAAAATACAAGCTTCACAACTTGTTTTTTTGTGGCAGGGTAGTCAGAGGCTTGAGTGCTTATTTCCAAAATTTCGGAGGCATGATAGGTATGAGTCACTCAAAGCCACGAAGATACTATTATTTTTCTGAACAAACAGAAAATTGATAAAACATTAGACATGAAATATTTAACTGAAGAATTGAATACCATTATAATTAATATCTATGAATAATAGAAGGTGCGTAGATCTTAGTGAAGCTAAGCATATATGCCAGGTCTAGAACTTAATAATAAGAGATAAGATCCCTGGGCACTTCACATGCATCACTCTTAATAAAATTGGACCCTTGTTAAAATCAAATCAAATCAAACTTTATTTGCCAACACACGTATTCACTGTTGTTACAAATTGGTATAAGGTACAGTGTGTTCAACCGTATCAGGCATGCAAATTAACAAAATTTTGTTGATTGACTGATTATCAAAATCCAGTTCTTACACATGCTTTTACAGAAAATCTTTTTATTATAATTATTTTTATTGATTTGTAAACAAACCTGATGTTGCTGAATGTGAATCTCAAGTTGTTTCGCATTTCTGAAAACTCTGTCACAGGTTTCGCACCAGAATTCTCTACTCTCGGTTTTATGAGGAGTAAATGACGAATAATAATTATTGTACATATTACTATGATATGGATTATTTTGTCCTCGTGGGTGAGAATATTGTTCTGGAGGATACATATTTAAGTCTTGAGCGCTCTGCTTAGTTTAGTTGACTTCTTGAAATAACTTCACTTCTTACAGTACAGAAACAAGAATACTTTTTATACGAAATACAGCTGATATTACATTTAATTCGTAACCCAAAGAAGATTGAGAAATTTGTTTACAAGAACACGTTATTTCACAAATACAATTTCAGTTCAGTATCTTCTATTATATTTATTTAGTTGGGCTTATCTTTAGATAATTTAACCAACATCAAGTACGTAGTTTGGTTACCTACAAATTGTTTCAGATTTATTTTCGCGATATTTCAATAAAGAATATTTTTTCAGTTAGTATTTATTTTTTTATCGTTAATTAGAAGGATAAATATAAGTAAAATAATTTTATGTATTGTTTTTCAAACAGAATTCGACTGTGTTTAAACATAGTTAAGTGTTATTATTTATTAATATAATTAAAGAATGTCTCAATTCTTGCACAGCCCCAGCCAATTTTATAAAATTGACTTACAATTTTATCTACAAGTTTATCAATGTATTGTGGGATGAAATTAATAAAAGTTTATGAAATAAAAACAAGTATTAAAGGGTTCGAGTATATAGAAACTTCTCTAGAAATATTGAGTTAAGTTAGTGTTTAAGTTTCAATACTACTCGACTTACAAAGCAAATACAAAGTAACATTCAATAATTGCTCGACTCGATTTCTGTGTCAATTAAACTAGAGATCCCGCCACATAAACTGGCAGTAGCCAAACTTGGAACTAAATTTGACGTTTCCGCCATTGCGTGTTATTTTGTATGAAAGGTAAATTTAATATTACCAGCGTTGTGGTTTTTGCCCACTCTTTGTAATTTTTATGATTGTTAAGGGTGATTATAATAAATTGATTTCCGGAGTTTCTTGTTAGTTCTTCTCCAAGCTAGGGTCTCCGCTGATCTAACCTCGGTAAAAAATATGTAAAGATAATGCTCAGTGCCATGTTTGAAATAATAGTTTTAAGAGATTCGCGATTTATACTCACGATATAAGATATAAGGGTGTGTATAAGATTGATTGCAGCTGTGGGAAATCCTACGTCGAACACACTAAACGGTCTATTGCGGACAGAGTGAAGGAACACATAATATATGTAATATACATATAATATGAAGGATAAGTCCCGTTAATTATTAATCATGTTTAAAATAGTTTAATAAACATATTTTGACTTTGATATATTAATTTGTTTTATTTGAGTTTATAGCTCTGCAACCAAAGACCGTTACAAATGAAACCTATAATGTATGAGCCGTATGGCACAGTGAGTGCTAGTTTTGGCGTGTTTACTGGTAACACTGAATTACGCGACTGTGGCGACGCCCCCAACTGCCAATTTATATGGCGGGATCTATATATATATATAGAGATCCCGCCACATACGGTGGCAGTTGGAGGCGTCGCCACAGTCGCGTAATTCAGTGTTACCAGTAAACACGCCAAAACTAGCACTCACTGTGCCATACGGCTCGATACATTATAGGTTTCATTTGTAACGGTCTTTGGTTGCAGAGCTATAAACTCAAATAAAACAAATTAATATATCAAAGTCAAAATATGTTTATTAAACTATTTCAAACATGATTAATAATTAACGGGACTTATCCTTCTTATTATATATTACATATATTATGTGTTCCTTCACTCTGTCCGCAATAGACCGTTTAGTGTGTTCGACGTAGGATTTCCCACAGCTGCAATCAATCTTATACACACCCTTATATCTTATATCATGAGTATAAATCGCGAATCTCTTAAAACTATTATTTCAAACATGGCACTGAGCATTGTCTTTACATATTTTTTACCGAGGTTAGATCAGCGGAGACCCTAGCTTGGAGAAGAACTAACAAGAAACTCCGGAAATCAATTTATTATAATCACCCTTAACAAACATAAAAATTACAAAGAGTGGGCAAAAAACATAACGCTGGTAATACTAAATTTACCTTTCATACAAAATAACACGCAATGGCGGTAACGTCAAATTTAGTTCCAAGTTTGGCTACTGCCACCGTATGTGGCGGGATCTCTATATTTTTTGTAATATGTGTGACAACCCTTGTGTCAATTGTCAAACGCCGTATTAATGTTTATGTTTACGTTTTCGATTCGTGCACGCTTTTAAATATAAATCTTGATTATCTATTTGGCATTTAGTATTAGCGATAACTCAACCAAATATCTAATTAGAAACTGTATCAAAACAAATTAAATTTTTGCTACCCTTGCATTTTCCAAATAATATCGAAAGATTAAGTTCACATTTTTTGATATCTTTAAAAGCCCTCGTTTTCTTTCATGACCATGAATAATTCTGCAGCAAAGGTATGTTATAAAACTGTATTTTTAGTACTTATGCTATTTGTTATTCTACAGATGTGTACTTAGTAACAACACTCATAATCTTAAGAGAACAGAACTACAACTTTGGGCTATACATGACTTAGTTGAAGTGCACATACAATTTTTGAGGAATCTAAATTACTATACATATATCACAGATATAAGAATACTATAGTAGTACATATATCAAGCTAATTCCAACATTTTTAACAAATGATCATCAACTAAATCATTGACTACCAACTTTAAAAGGCATGAACCTGATTACAACATTATATGCTTAACATCATGCCATATGGTGTAGTGAGGCATTTTATAATTAGACACTTTTTTACAGTTCAGATGAGTAACACTCAATCGAAAATATAGTCTATTTATCAAATTTAGTTTTTATTTGTTGGATCAGTGACTCAAATATTTGGGTTGCACCCAACTTGTAAATGATACTCCAAATTATAGATTTTAAATGAACATAAAACTGCCAAATGTGATTTATTTCCATTGGGGGTTGTATGTTAACTTATTGCTTTAGGAGAAACAGTTTTTTTGTATTATGATGCTCAAATTTACTAATATTACACTATTTCTAATACCCTATTTAATATATTTTAATCTGTTATGCATTTTTAGGTGTTTAATTAACCCCTTGTCTTTTTTAACTTTCTAGGTTGGTGAAATATTCACTGAGGCTGGATCTGCATTCAATAAGTTGGCTGAAATGGCAATGATGTTACATCCTCTCGCTGAAGGATTAACTGGGTGATTATTTGTTTTAAGTCTTTTGTTATTGGTACTAAGTGTCTGGAGAAACAACTACAAGAAGATGAAGCAGTGCATGCTTGTTGTTATGTTACTATAACACTTAAAATATAGTCTGCTATATTGCAGATTTAACAAATGCAATATTTTCTGAACTGTGAATCTAGACAGAACAATATAGTTAACTAAGCTAAATTTATTACAATTACTCCTTGAAAAAATTAAAGAACTAAATCTCTTATGGTATATTATATATGGTTATCAACAGATTTTTTATTATCTACAGTACTTATGCTACATTTTCTATAATATGTAAAAGGATGTGATGTGTAAAGTTGCTGCAATTTAGGAATCTAACTATGCTGCAAGGTGCCCTAGTTATTATTTGTAGGAGTTGTGGAACAACTTAACTGATATCATAGCATTGCTTTTAATAATGATTTATCAATTTCAGGCCAGCCAGTAGAACTCCAGTAAAAAGGAAACTGGAAGAAAAACCAGTACTGGTAAGCCTACTATCTATACATAAATATATTCTCTTCTGTTCTTCACACTGTGTACACCCACATAGAGAAGAATAACATATTAATTTTATGCTATATCTTCTTAGTAGACACAAAAAAAAATAGTAAAAAAAACTAAAATTTCTTACTAGGTATTCGTCAGTATCTGTACTCAGCAGAATAGTTTACTAACCTCTCACTACCTCCTGAGCATTTTTTTTGTTATTGATTAACAGAGAAGGGTGTTAGGTGTGACAATTGTGTTTTAATTAAAGTGGGAATCTCAATGCAATATGATTTATTGCTAACTAGCTACTGTTCTTCCCAGCATCTCATAGGAGGCAATTAGGAGTAAATGTAGAATTGTTTGGGCAATGGGCTAGCTACCTATCATCAATGTTCCATACAACATCACAACCACAATCAATATTTATGTAAAAAGGTGATCAAGAGATAAGTATAGGGTTTTTGAAGTTCTGTCCACCGAAAACTTATTGAAAGACGTGATGTATGTAAGTGTGATATAGTTCAAACAATATATAAGATATTAATGAAAGGTATATAAGCTAAAATGGAAACTTATTAACGTAGTTTAATGTTTCATTTTAAAGGGGGATTATAATTTTAATATACATTATTTCTAATTTCAGGTGCAGAATCAGTTTGACAGTGAAGAAATTGATATGAAGATGGATGTCAAGTCAGAATATGATTCCCTTACACAGATGACTCCAACATTGTAATTTTACTGAGACTTACATGAGAAATGAGTTGTAGAGATCCCGCCACATAAGGTGGCAGTTGGAGGCGTCGCCACAGTCGCGTAATTCAGTGTTACCAGTAAACACGCCAAAACTAGCACTCACTGTGCCATACGGCTCGATACATTATAGGTTTCATTTGTAACGGTCTTTGGTTGCAGAGCTATAAACTCAAATAAAACAAATTAATATATCAAAGTCAAAATATGTTTATTAAACTATTTCAAACATGATTAATAATTAACGGGACTTATCCTTCTTATTATATATTACATATATTATGTGTTCCTTCACTCTGTCCGCAATAGACCGTTTAGTGTGTTCGACGTAGGATTTCCCACAGCTGCAATCAATCTTATACACACCCTTATATCTTATATCATGAGTATAAATCGCGAATCTCTTAAAACTATTATTTCAAACATGGCACTGAGCATTGTCTTTACATATTTTTTACCGAGGTTAGATCAGCGGAGACCCTAGCTTGGAGAAGAAATAACAAGAAACTCCGGAAATCAATTTATTATAATCACCCTTAACAAACATAAAAATTACAAAGAGTGGGCAAAAAACACAACGCTGGTAATACTAAATTTACCTTTCATACAAAATAACACGCAATGGCGGTAACGTCAAATTTAGTTCCAAGTTTGGCTACTGCCACCTTATGTGGCGGGATCTCTAACATACATTGGAAAGCTTATTAGTCTATGGGCTGAGATTGTGTATAAAAGTATTAATAAGAGAATAATTATTAAGTATAAGATTGTGTTCTTGATTGTGAAATTGACACTTGAACCTTGGACTACTCTACAACTATATAATATTTGAATTTATACAACTATTGATTTGCATAAACTGTAGATTATACCTTCCTTAAATATTTCAATGTATTTCCCAGTCAGTTGTTCTCAGTAAATCCAAAAGTATTGATAAATTTGTAAATATTGTAATAGTAAAAATATTGTGTATGTAAATATGTCTTTTTTTTATTTCTAAAATGTATGTAGTTGACCTATTTTGATATCCAGTTGAATAAATTTACATCAGCATCAGGTTGTGTGTTAAATTGTGCATATTTTTATGCACAATACACTTATAGTTCTACTTTTCTGGTTTCCAGAATATTGAATAGGTGATTATCACAAAATAGTTTCAAATAGCTGATAATAAACAAATATTTGGATGAAACACTTTTTCTGCTGTTTGAGGGAGGAATGAATTGAAAAATACTTATACTCCATTTAAAAGTTATTATTTTATTTACATTATTATTAAATAAGAATAAATTCATAGTCAGCTAATGTGGTGAAAACTTTGTATTTTTCTATTCCATGAGGATTCTTCTTCATACACTTTTGTCATTTTCAGTTCTAGAAGTGTTTGTTCAATATATTCATTGACATTGCCCCTTATCTTTAGTTGATTGTAAAGACGTATTTCATCTCCTTGCTTTTTAATTCTTCGCGCAGCATTTCTGTAACATTGCCATGGTTGAGTTTCCACTAGTATTGTCTTAGAGATGGTATTCATATTTTTTATAAAACTTGTTAGACCATTGTCCCCATAATTTAAGTGCAGCCACATTGTCACAGAAAAACAAAATGTTATGTCAAATACTTCTCTTTCTTCTGATTTCAAATAGTCTTTTAAGTATGATAAAGCATCTTCAGTCATAACGTTTAAGGTCTCATAAGTAATGTTTGTAATTTCATTATTTTCCTTAGCTCTTTCTATAAGACAAGGATCAATATCAATTCCTAAAATTCTAACAGTATTATTTGGGTATACATTTTCCAAATAACTGTAAAACTCCTTGGTAAGCCCACCACTGTTACATCCAATGTCTAAACAACAAATTGTCCTCAGAGGTGGTACTTTTGGGAACATTGCAACATTTAATTTGCTGGCTCTTGCAGATGCATTGTTGAAGTCATAATAATTAATGAAATTACCAAACTTTACAGCCCCAGGATCATCACCAAGAAAGTTCAGCTCTTCTGACATTCTGGAAATAAAAATATTTCCATGTGACATAATATAATAAATAAAAAAACGCATTCACAACCTAGCCTTTGCGGGGTAGTCAGAGGTTCAGGTGTCCATCTCCCCAATTGTGAAGGTAGTAATTCTATGGCCACCTCGAACCCATATGTTGACCAGATAGTCAATACTCAATGTGACAGGTGGTAAGCCATGTCACCATTTACAAGCATGATGTTTTCCCTCACCATAGTCTTTGACACATTTCATCAATGTATTTTTATTATAATCAATTAGGTATACCCATTCTATATTATTCAGATATTTTTGTATAAAAAATTCAGTGAAGTGTCCAGTTAATTCCCACTTGAAATAACACACAGCCAGCAACATATTAAGGGAAGATATTTTGATTATAGCGTATACAAGGTAGGTAGGTTCAAGGCTCGGTAAACATAGTGTAGGACACCCTCTGTAGAAGCAGTCTCTCCTCAAATATAATGGTTTTTATGTTAATTACAGTTACTTTTGCCATTATCAGCTTTAACTCATCATCATTTGGTCATTTAATTTAAGCTAAGAGTGTGTGGGCAGTGTCTGGATGGGTGAACATTTAGATTATACATGTAGCTACTGATCAAAATCGAAGTAATGTAGCTGTATACAGCAGCATGGTTTTCCACTTGTCGAATTAGATATGAATAAGACATATATTCATAGGTGCAAGGATGAAATGTAACAGTATCTTACTATAATATCATATAAGAATTGGTGTCATTTTGGTGTCATGGTGTCACAACAGATTGGTAAGTATTTACAGTCAAAATTTGGAAGATATTGCGGCATTCTGGCCGTGCTTCGTCCAGGAAAAGATTCTAATTTATAAATTTTACTTTTTGAATTTTTACCATCATCCGATGGCAGGCTATCTTTTACTTCTAATTGGATTATCTGGGCTACCCTAGTTCGAAGGGGCAGCGTGTCAGACATTATTAGGTAAACAGTGGGTTTTGAGTGATGAAAGACCACCATTAAGTTCAGTTGGTGATAGGCGCTTAACCTCTGACTACACCGAAAGGGTTTTATGCGGTCTTGAAGGTATATTAATTAGGTGAACACTTTACATGTTACCTGTGTAGTAATGAAAACCTTTACAACTACTCTAGGCAAAGCATGTATTAGCACTGTATCAAAATTGTATCTAGCTTATTTTGCCGTACATATTTATATCAATAATATACAACCAATACCTACGTAATAATTTAACGATATTATAGTTTATTAATTTTTATTTCTTCACGTAGTTATTTAGTTTTACCGTTCCGTGTACTCACCGGAACAATATTATTTAGTAATTATGTTAGTTTACTAGGTACTTTAGCTATAATAATGAATTATTATTGCGGGTTACAGTGAAATGTACACTTTTATTAATTATAAACAAACATGCATTTCCTGTTTAATAACCTAGAAATAGTTCAAGTCTGACGCTAAACAATAAACGTCAACTATAAAACTCTTAGCAATAATTTTACTCATTACGGATCAATGCACTGGCCTAATTATAATGGTATCATATTATCTTTAGATGGCTAGTTACTAAAATATTATATTACATATCTATTTCATCCCGTTCTAGCTAAGTGGAATGTTATAATCTGGCTAACGAAAGTAGATACTGAATTATTTTGCAAACTTTTTATATGACAACACTAAAGTGTTCCTACCATCGGATATTTACCCTACAATTTGGGGTATTTTAAGTAGAAAGTACTTAGGAACAATTATAATTAATTATTAACAATTAAAATTATAATAACTAGTAGCAGTTTTTCCGGCCATACTGTTGCAGGCTATCATGGGACTAGGGCCAAATATTCTTGAATCTATTGGCTAGCAGGCTAGCAACCTGTCATTATCATATATCAATGCTATTACAGGCCCGATAGTAATTCAAGAGATACTCGGGGATTGAGATAGTGTATTCGTTTTAGTATGTTGCATTACTGACATAATATTATTTATATTTTATACTACAAACTATTGCATCAATCGGAGCTTGGTAATTTCGTTATACTTGTGTTAAAAGTATTAGACATCATATGACAGATAAATGTAGTTTCTTGATTTTTTCTTTTGATTAAAATTAGCGGTTATGGATTTCATTAGGGATGGCCTATAGGTATCCAACAGTGGCCTTGTCGATGAGTGTTCTCTGGTGGGTTAAATACTAATTTACACTTTCCCTTCCAAAGACAATCAATTTCATGAGCATTAAAATTTGGGGGTGGACTGGGTGTTCCACATGACTATCTCTTCAATTGAGGTAGTAATTATATAGTCGAACCCACGTGTTAACCAGATAGTTGGTACTCAATGTGACACGGATTACCATCAGTTGTAAAAAATACACATTTTAAGCGTATGTTCCGAAAAAGTTTTTAGTGAATGAAGGTTCTTGAATGTGAAAGTTCTTTAATGAAATAACTTTTAAGGATTAATTCGAAATACTACCAAGTAGAACAAAACCGAAAGGAGCGGAAAATTAAATTATGTAGTTCAATAAAGGATTCTAGAAAACTAAAAACAATATTCCATATCAATGTAATAACAGCTCTGATTTATTACTCATGCTGAAAGCGACCAAGGAGATTTTATAAATCCAATGTTCTGGCCACCTCGAAAGGGATTGAACACGTGACTATATAGTAAAAGATTATTTGAATATCTACATTGCGCATTCAAGTGGTCCATGATTTCACGGTATACTTAGTTTACGTAAACGTAATTGAGGTGATCTCCCAGGTCCTGTTCACCCCGAAATGTATTAAGACGTGAATGTAAAGGTATGCTTAATTTCAGGGTTTGTATGTTTATGTTGTATCCATATCATTAAGTATAATTCAGACTAATAGTATCAGAAACAATACTTGTACACCTAAATTGGTAGAATAGCCAGCAACATCACGCAAAATGATCTCATTGGGGACTAATTGCGGAAAACTACGAAACTAACCTAAACGCAGATTGGTTGGTATCTAATTATCGAATTATTCTATAATCGTGTTCATCCAGGTCCTACCAAATAACCTAGCTAACCTGTTGAAACCTATGAGTAGCGTTTAGGGCATTTACTGAACAAGTTCAATTCAATTGCAATGTAATAAATTGATCCTTGATGTTTTATCGTTCTTAGTTATTTATTTTTCATATACCAACAAATCTTTATTATGCTAGATGCATTCCCATAATCAATTCACACAGTTAATTTTACCAGGAATAATGTCGCTCATTTGGTGCAACAATGGCGTAATTACACTTTTACAATTTTTAAAGGAGAGCCGATTAAAGATTTGTATACGATGCATGGCATTTTGGGGAGACTCATTATAATCCGAATCATTTTAAAAGTAAGTTTGATTTTTCAAAAAACATTTCGGTCGATGTTTCTCCGGGTGTAAATAGACTTTTCGAACATAATGACATAATAACTTTAATTTACAAAAAAATGTAATTACGACGTTGTTGCACCAAATGAGCGATGTGTTCAACAGTGATTGTCTATCTAGAAAAGATAAACTAACATTTACCATACCTACTTAAAGAGAAAATTAAGTTTTATTTATACTATTTAAGAATGAAGTTCTTCAAGAATTATATTAAAACGACAAAGACGTAGCAGTAGCGTCTTATACTGTATAGTATTATATTATCTGTGGTAGCGTGATAGGATTTTCAGTTTTCATTCTCTTGCATATGCATACATTGTTGCTTTTTGGAACACGTAAATCTTTATACTTACTCGTATGTTAATAACTACTGGTATAATATACACGTATTTATTATTTTCTATAATTAAATATTACTCTACGTAGAACTCTCATTATTTCTTTTAAATGAGTAGTGTCACGCATGTTATGTATATGAAAATGGGAAATGAATTCTTAATAATTAATTACATATTGTGTAAAGTAATAAAATTGTACGGAAACAATTTTTCGAAGCCGCAGCAGCGAAGCGTGTGCAAAAGTACAGTGTTTATTTCCGAGTTAATAGGTAACCAATCGATGTACATTCGAACGAATGATTGTTTTTATGAACGCTAATCTGATGATGAAGAGCACAGCGACGTTCGCTTTTACTTTCCATAAGTAGCTTATGCCAAATGTATGAACGATTATATTTTACAGTTTAATGAACCAGCGAAACTGAATTTGTGAACCACTACGTGAGGGATGATTGACAACTGAAAATTTACAACTAGAATGCAATATCTTATATTATAAAGAGTAACTCACAGTAATACACAGTAACTTACAAGTTAGAAAGTTTAATTGAGTGCTGTATCGATCCTTTAATCAAGTAGTGTGTTGTTTAATTTGTAGTAGTACTCAAGAGCAAAAGACGCTTTGGCACACACTTGCGCTTGAGCTGAATCTCGTTCATCTGCCGCAGGCCGAGTCGATACACACTCGGCTTTTTGTTATGCATTTTATTGGAGAAATTCGCTTGGAAAATGGTTCTCGATTATTTTCAAGTTCAGTTACGTCAGCGAGCGTGCAGGAGAATTGGTGCGGAATGACGGATGTGCAGCGGTGCTCAGTGGAGCCGCGGCACCGACTCACCAAGCGTTTATAAGACCGCGTCCACTCCTTGGGGCTTCAGTCGCTGTCTAACCTCCTCCTCATTCGATTATTGTTAGTTTTAGTGCTGTGAGTGACATTCAAATATTAAAATGTGCGCCGCATTCCGGATTACGATCGCTTCGGCGATATGTGTGCTCCTTGCATCCAGCGAAGTGCATGGCTTGCGGAGGTCCCGCAGGATGAGCGCGCAGGACTACGCTCAGAATGAGGTGGAGAGTGGAAGGGCGGACGAAAGCTCATGGTGGCCCTCGGCGGAGTTCGCAGTCTTGCAAAAGGTCTACGACGACTGCAGCGTGCACAAGCACATGACCGCCTGCCTCAAGGGCAAGGCCCTCATGGCCCTCACTAGAGCCGTAGAACAGGTAAATAGCCTCCGCCCATGCTAATCTACTTGTAATTGATATGATCCTTGATATCATTCAAATTTTCAAATTGAAATTGCTTGTAGTAAATATAAAAGATAATTAATTTAGTCATGATTTCCTATCCAAGAGCACTACGAGACGTCTATGTGTGATGCATAGAAAATATACTCCGATAATTTTAAAGAGTGTAATGAAGAATCAATGAAGTAAATACTGGAATGCATTCAGAAGTCTAACTTACTTAAAAAAACCTTTACTAATAACAAAATTCATTCCCTTTTCTAAAATGAGATTTCCTTTACCAGGAGTCAGTGCAGCTGGCTGACGGCTTAACCTTGGTGAAGCAAGCCGACGCCCCAGCGGCCGTGGCCGAGCCCCGCTTCTTCGCCGGCATGTCCACCGAAGACAAGCTGGACGCCGCCCTGCGCACCAAGTTCGACCAACTGATGAACACCCACACGCTTTCCATGGACCTCGCTTCGGAAGGCAGGGGCAGAGGTACAACTAACCATAATTATTGACCTTTTAGACCAAAAGGTATTGGGATTCATATTAATATTGTATATTTCTTTCCAGGTAAGAAGGTGCTGCCTTACCTGTTGCTCGGAATCTTCACCACCGTGAGCGTGGTCGGAGGAATCGCCCTGAAGACGCTCGCCGCCATCGCCGGCAAGGCCCTCATCGCCAGCAAGGTGGCTCTCACGATCGCCGGAATCATCGCCCTCAAGAAACTGTTCAGCCACGACGGCGCACCCGCGGAGACCACTTTCCAAGTGCACGCCGACGGACACCACAGGTGAGTTTCACATCAATCCCATTGAATTTTTAGTTCAGTTCGATTGGCTTTAACCCACTGTTATCTCGTTTTAGTCTTTAATCGAATGCGGACTTCCCACGTGGCCAAGGCGAGCAGACAGGCTGAAGAGGCCGCCTGAGTCGCCTTCGCCATGTCCTCCCATCGACGCCAGCTGAGTTTCGATTACCTGCAGTGTGCTGCCAAACATACACTTACAACCTCAAGCCAAAGCGGTCCCCCGGGACTCAAGGTTACGACTATTGGTCACTGTCGTTCCAATCTATGTCAATAAATTATTTAATGTAATTTATTTATTTATGACTAAAGTGTATTTTAATGTAATATAGAGTGATGATGTAAGAATTAATAAACAAGTGACACAGAGTTGAGTTTTATTGTGAGGTCAAATTATACAATTCTATCCGATTCAGTGACATTCATTATAAGCTAATTATAGTTAGTCACATTTTAGTGCATCGAACAACACAATGAAACGAAACCAAAAGTAAACAGAAAAGGTTAAAATGCATAACACATTACACAATTTCCCAACAACAACCAAAAATCTTTATAGATTATTGATAATTACACTGGTTTGAGTTGCCTGACTCAGCTCAGCTTATATTTGATTTGTAATTATTAATGCTTCATACATCTTCTTCTACTTACATTGTATAAATGAAATGAATCAATAGTTTCAGGCATATTCAAATGGCAAAGCATTGTGACAATGGACACATCCTAAGTGATTTTTTGTCAAGTTAAAAACGTTGTGAGCACTGGACAGCCGATATCACATGTACTAATTAATCACTAACCCGCTTTCATTGCTCGCTCTAATGGAGAAGAGTCAGAGAAATGTGTCAAGATTTTCCGTTAATATGAATGCATCAGATCATAGAAAGTAGAAAGCTGTAACCGATTCACTGCACATGCACGCACATCGCCGCTACTCATACGGTGCAGTGTATTTTTCAGATTACCTGACACGTGTGTGCTGATTTAGGCCTTAATGAAACACGAAAAATAGCTGAAATGCAAGCAGAGCATGTATTCCCTCACGAGCAGAGGAGAATTTGGCTGGAAGTATCGCGTTGATTAGCTGGCTCCGATAAAGGCCGACCGCAACGCGCGTTTGACTGCTCTCTCGGACTCTGTTTATAATGCAGATATGTGTTTGCCCAATCACCGCACGCTACGCTGGCTATATGGCATCACTAATGTGGACGGTTCCTCTTTGCATAGGCAAATATAGGGATTTCGCTCCGTTGCTGATTAAGCGGTTCGAAGCGCACTCCGAAACGTTAGGTCGGTTCTAAAATAGTTGCGAACTGTTTGTTTCTTCTAATCTAACATTCAACATTTCAAATAGACGTTTTGTAGTAAACTTTTGGATATTCATCGTGCATTCAATTATATCTCATCAGATAACTTCCGTTGACACTTACAAATAAGTCGTAGTCGTGAGACTTTAAATCGGTTTTCGACTGTAGTTTTCTAGACAAGTTGTAAAAGAATTATGTATCAATAATAAATTGATTGGAACATAGGTACGTAGAATACGAAACGTCACTCGTACAGCAAAGTTACTTTACGGGTGAATGGTCAAAGTATCCGACATAAACCTATTTTGTTCTCTTCTTATATTGGATGTACGTCCCCTTCTTCACCCGTCACCCCAACTGCCCTTCCAACTGGCAGGGTTGCCACCTTACAGATGCAGCAATTGCTAATTAATGCCCTATTGTCATTTATTATGTTTTTATTTCAAGATGAGTTCTCTAGGCCAGTAGGTATGTTATGGCGGCAATGAAAGCATTAAACTATGGGTTAGTATGGTGAACCACAAGTAATGAAATCACTTAAAACACTTTCCATGAAGCCAGTTACAAGAAAATATTGAAGACAAAAAACTACAGATCCAGCGCTAAAATTACAAACAAAATAGATCATGATAACTCACAATTACCTACTATTAAGTCTGTGATCTCTTAAGTGTCTTGTACGGTATTAAATTATCTGTAACACCGCTAATGCTCGATGTCGTTGAGATTACCATCGCAACTGTTATTATATGCCTGAAAACTTTTACTACCTAAGGACTGAGAAGAAAAAGTTTGAAGATTTGTGATAACCTGCGATTTTCTTTTTCTCAAACAAACGTCTTACTTTCTAGTAAATAAGAGTGTTATTAGTAAATAATAAGAATAGTCAGAAAAAATTACAAACCATTTATAGAATTTGATACGAGGAATACTTTGACTAATATGAATTAAATATTAAGATTAGTCCAGCGATTATGATAGAATTTTACGCGTTGTTAAATAGAATGATTATAAAATTTTATTACGCAAATTGCAAATTATGTACGGATATTTCAGCAATAATAATTTTATGTCTGACAATAATATTATTCATGCATCAGGGGTTTGAGGCAACCCTACTGCAAAGGGGTGGTTGTGCGGAAGTTTTGTCGGGAATTATGTTGGTACGTGCTAAAGCTATTATTGCTGTGAGAAAAGTTCATCAATTTCATTTCTAGTTTCTCACATTCAGTGCCTGCTCGATTATATATGTTGCAGCTAACACACGGGTCCCCGTAGGATCGAAATTCCATTAGATATTTTGAGATGTTTAAATTTATTGTCTAGTTTGGTTTTCAATACAGAAATAATTCACAAAGCGACTACATTAGTGACCACCTCACACGCGAGTAAGTCGCTTTCATTTATCAATTTCATTCCATTAATTGATTGATTTATTGAAGCGCAAGTCGGTTAGCACGAACTGCATTGACTGACGTACCGTTTCACGCATTCGGACGCCTTTCCTTAGTCTCTTAAATTGTAAGATAATGAGGAGCACGTGAATATGGTCGATATTTAGTGAAAACACGATATTTCAATTAGAAAAATGTTGCGAGTGAAAGTAAGAAAACATGCGCTGCATGCTCGGAAAGAAACATGCTCACCAAGGCAATGCCAAGTGCGTGATAGTTGCTAACTGGATGCAGCACAGTTACTCGTCTAATTGTACGTGTATATCAATGATTGCGTTTAAGATACGATTTGGGGTTACAATACTAGGTGAGATTAAGTTTTCTTACGCTATAAGAATAAAATATTTACTGTTAGTTGCGAGTATTCATTAATTCATGTACCACATCTATTTAATTTCGTGAATAAACCAAAACTTTTAATTTTCTAAACTTTCGCAAAACCCGTTTGAAATTTAATAGATATGCTATTTTCATGAGAATGTTTTATGAAAAGATAATAAAAACCATGTAAGCTATCTGATCGATCTCGTTAAATAATTTAATTATTTTAACACCATTAGTGGAATTAATTGGACTACTAGAAACTGTCCTCGTCCTAATCAGTTATAACTATTATACTAAGATGTTCGTATGCATGAATGCCAGAGTAATATGATCAAAGATTTTTATGTTAGTGTTGACAGTAATTTCATAAATGTTATATATAATTGTTACATTTTTTAATAAATCAACTACTAAACATTTATTACACTTGATTCAACCCCAAATTCGAAGCCTCTAACTAGCCATACACTTATCTTGGAAAGCGTGTCTTCCAACCGCAAATACATCAGGCACCAGATAGGTGAGCCCCATGCATCTTGGCTGGTTCAATCAGCGTGACCACTATAATTTTATACGAGTTTTTGCCACCGTGCTCTGATGATCTGGAGCAGTGGGCCAGGTTCATGCATAAACCGCAGTTACGCATCAGATAATAAGGTAGTGAAGCATTCAGGAAACGATTGTAGGGAATACTTAATTATACCTCTATGAGAACGTGTTTAAATGTGTCAGTGAC
The DNA here is from genome assembly GCA_030578115.1 of Leucoptera coffeella. Classification (NCBI taxonomy): domain Eukaryota; kingdom Metazoa; phylum Arthropoda; class Insecta; order Lepidoptera; family Lyonetiidae; genus Leucoptera; species Leucoptera coffeella. The sequence goes on from JAMBLF010000421.1 coordinate 232,921, forward strand.
CTGTTTAGAATTTTATAATGTAACTAGAGATCCCGCCACATAAGCTGGCAGTAGCCAAACTTGGAACTAAATTTGACGTTTCCGCAATTGCGTGTTATTTTGTATGAAAGGTAAATTTAGTATTACCAGCGTTGTGTTTTTTGCCCACTCTTTGTAATTTTTATGTTTGTTAAGGGTGATTATAGTAAATTGATTTCCGGAGTTTCTTGTTAGTTCTTCTCCAAGCTAGGGTCTCCGCTGAACTTCTTCTTCTCAATCGTTACGCTCTTATCAGAGCGGTCGTGGTCTTCATGACGTGGCATCTTGAGCAGCCGAAATGGTTGGTGAACTAACCTCGGTAAAAATATGTAAAGACAATGCTCAGTGCCATGTTTGAAATAGTTTTTTTACATACATACATACACATCACGCCTGATTCCCTGTAGAGGGGTAGGCAGAGATCACGGATCCCCATTTGTCCCGATCCTGACAGACCACTTTCGCTTCATTGACATTCATACATTCTCTAATACACTCTCGGTGGTTATAGGTACTCCTAACGTCACCTTTTTTCAATATAGCGTCTATCTGACTGTTACATATATGTCTTATTAGGCCGGCCCCTACGTAACCGCCCTTCCACTTCACTCATATATATTCCTTTTGTCAATATATAGTTTTTTTAATTTGTACTTAGATCATAAAATAACTTTCAAAGAGAGCTTATGATAGGGCCTATTTTGAATAAAAATATTTTGACTTTTGACTTTGGTATATTAATTTGTTTTATTTGAGTTTATAGCTCTGCAACCAAAGATCGTTACAAATGAAACCTCAATATAATGTATCGAGCCGTATGGCACAGTGAGTGCTAGTTTTGGCGTGTTTACTGGCAACACTGGATTACGCGACTGTGGCGACGCCTCCAACTGCCACCTTATGTGGCGGGTACTCTATCCAATATTTTCGTCATGTCGCTAGAGACTCCGTGTGTGTGGAGATTTTTTGTCATTGCTCTGGGTTAGCGATGTATATAGTCTAGTGTAGATAGTATAATACCTAAAATTTATAAATTTTCTATTCTACAAATATTCCATTTTTACTAAAATTGTAATTCTCCTGATTCTGCTCATCTCATGTTGGATTTTGAAATAAAGTTGATGCGTGAGCAAGAGCAATTCTTCATACTTATCTCTATGTATACTGGAGAACAAAAGAGATAAATTTATATATAGAGAATATTATTTTACAATGATAAATGGCTACTTGATAGAACAATAATTTTAACGTCAAACTGCAAAGTTAATTAAACGTTTGTTTGTAGATTTAGAAAGTTTGACCATTTAAGTAAAGACTACGTTTTTAAACACAGTTTCTTTGAACTAAATGTATTGGCGTTTTTCTGTTTCTAGTAATTAAGTGAAGAAACTATTATAAATTTCTTTGTACTAAAATGATTATAAAGTCGTAACAATAAGTTTCATTTAAATCCATTTTCCATACAGTTTAATATCACTTCTTGCGACATCTATTATCAATTTCGAAAAACAATATGAACACAAATGAAACTCCACGACTATCATTCTTTACAAGACAACTGTAGCGTTCCCAATGTCCAGCTATTTTCTGTCATTAAGTGTTATTAGATTTGCGACAGTGGCCGTTCGTCGCAGTATCAAGTGACTCGCCCCTAGTGCGATTAGTCGCCCTAATTTCCTTCGTAATCTAATACGAAATGACGACTCCGTTACTTCGTCTATTCGGGAAACATACCTACATATACACATGTTAACGTCTCTACTTCCCAATGGAGTAGATAGACTCTTGATCGATACCTTGAACGACTTGAAAAAACTCTCTAGCCTCCCTGACATCCATTAGCTTTTTAAATAATCTAATATAATCTGCTGTTCTTCATGATAAATATATCTAGAATGATTTGTACCCGTACAAGTTGTACGGCCTTCCTCTTTTTTGACCTTAGCTGTATAAATTCCTTTCGTAACTTTCCTTTCATCCATGTGCACCATGTGCCTAAACTACATTAGTATACATTTTCCTATCTAATAAGAGCGCAACGTGGACGTATCACAATATATCGTAATATATCACAAAATTTTACTTACATTTTTTTTCTCTAGCTATGTTGGGTCATGAAATTTCATATTGGCGTTTCTTTTTAGGAAAGATACGTAGGCGGTAAGTAAATATGTGATATTATTTAAATGTAGAGAATCGTAACATTAAATTTTCAGTTTCAACTTAATTGTAATCTCAATATTTGATAAATTAAATTTTCAAATAAAATAAAAAACCCTGAGTGACTTAAATAATAATAACTGAACTTGGAAAAACCTAAACAGCCACCTTCTACATTATGATTGAATGATAAGGATGTATTAAAGCGGTCGTTACGTTCGCCGTTGCTTAATGATACCAATGATAGTCACGAAAGGCATGTAACGCTCAATTTCTGTCTGGATTAGCGGTCGGTGTCAATAACATTGACTTGTACTCATAATTCTTCTGTAAGTAAAAGTAATTTTTAGATACATACATACGCTTCACAACTATTCACTCGTTTGGCGTAGTCAGAGGTGTCAGATCTTTTGCCACTCAAGGCGCAAGTTTCACCAGATAGCCAGTTATTCACACGATAGGTGGTGTTCTATTAATAGAACAGTCGTCATTAAAGTAAATTTGAAACATTATTTATTTGTTTAGAACCTAATTTTCAAAACACGCTTTAGTCACTTTACGAAACACACTTAGTGTTTATTCGAAACAAAAACGTGCCCTGAAATCTTATTTAGGTGAGGGGTGGCAAATGTCTTTCTTCCTTTCTGTATCTACATTGCTGTAATTATACCATAAATTTAAGTTAGCGAGATCAATGGCTGTTATTAGATCAAATTGGATCGGGCGTAAATAAATGGCCGCCTTTGGAATTTCAATTAATATTTTCAAAATCAACTATAATCCGTATCTTGTTTTGGTATTTACAATAATGGTTATTTGGATTTTCAAGTCTACGTGTTTATATTTATCTACAAAATAACTAAATGAATACATATAATGGGTTTCCCAAGGCCCTGATACTCCTTTGATGGTTATATAGTTAGATATCTCTTCATTTATTTTTTACTTTCCAGCATTTATGTAGTTACGTTAATATTTTTAAATAATTATTTATTGAATATAGCACACTTATTTCATTATATTGTATAGTTGACTAGTAACACTAATATTCGTAGTGCAAAGTAAGCAGAAATTCCAACAGGTACCATATTACGCCAAAAACAATCATCTTTCAAACACACACATAGCGTATACTAAATCTATGTTCTAACAGAATTCTCTAGATGGCAGACGGGATAAAAGATGGCGCAAAACATCCATTCTGGCCGAATATAATCGTCAGGCCGTAATTTATATTGTCTGTTGCAGAGCCGAGTTCCGGTGCACATTCATTTATTTTATGTGCCATTTACAATTGGCGGCCCATAGCCAAGGGGAGCGTGGCGAGGAGCCTTTGCTTATAAGCCCTGTGGTCATCTGCGACTCATTTAACGACCTCGGAACCCGCTGCACATGGGCCTTGCTCACTTGATCGCTCAAATTTATCTTTCACCCTTTATCTTACCTCTACTCGTAACTGATCACTAAATTTCATATGGCATAAAAAATTCTATACTACATTATTTCCAAAGTTATGTCTGTTTATTCATGTAGCGAAGTTTCGCGGAGAAAGAGAGGTTGTGAATTGTGTTCTTTTGTTTTTTAATTATAACAGCAGCGAGCGGCAGGGGGCGCCTCCCCCGGGTGCCGGGAGGCTCTCTCGTTAAGCGCGGAGCCTCCTACGTGCTTCGGCCGTTCATTTCAACGAAACTTATAACCTGACCGGCGTACTTATGAGCGTCGCCAATAAATATAGGAATGACCGGATACTAGAGCCGCGGTCCTTGTCGGGCGTGTGGGGGAGAGTGCAGGGAAGAAAGGGAGGGCGATTCATTGTTGGCTAAATACACGAGGTGGTCAGCGAGGGGAATGGGCTAGGGCCGCAAGACGCGGGTGGCTCGTCTATCGAGCGCGGCCTGCAGACGCGGTCACGCGCTGCAATATTATTGCGTCCGCTCCATCTGCAACAGATTCCACATCATTTCTCTGCATGCGAAATTTACTTGAAAAGCGATGAAAATAGGTTCTGAGACTATCATTTGATTGAATAAAAGAGCAAAATGATAATAATTTATTTTGTTATGATATCGAAAATATAGGTTTTGTATATTTTAGCCAAAAAAAACTAAACTAACAGCAACAGTGTTATTTATCTGTTTCCGAGTAATAACAATTTCTGCGCATCGCCATACAGTAGCAAGCAGAGCTAACTGTCGATGAAAAACAGAAAGTTCGCACTTTTTCATTTCCGTAGTGGAGCGTGTAAGTTGAGCATGCACGCATATTGGTAGAAACAACGTTTCAACAGGGAAGTCAGAATATTTCCTACTTACTGTATATGGTTCATTTCTACGAATATTATTATGTTTTCAGAATATGAACAATTATATGTGTTTTGGCGTACTAATAGAATAATAATTATTATTGTCTAATACAAATATTGTGAGTAATCATGGTATATTTTACGTGTTTTATAAATATTGTATAATTTTTAAAAATAAATTGCTTTTATTAACCAAAATATCTAAAGAAATATTAGTTAAATACTTTGCCGAAAAACTACTAGAACGAAATTATCAACCACCGACTATTTGTCCCATATGTAAGCAACCTGTACCATGTACCCATATGAAGTGATTTTTTCTTGAAACATGATATAAAACACGCGAATTATGATATTGATTGTGTGTAGGGAGAGCCGAGGGAGGGGGCAGCCGCTTTCTCAAGCACATCCAGTCCACTGCAGATATAGGCGAGTTATTATTGATCCGGGTCGGGTGGCTCGCTCATACAAAGCGGGCCGACATATTTACCGGCAGGGGGCGCACATAAAACTCCATTATAACCGCGCGTACATCGCCTTCGACAGGGAGGGCCGCAACCCACCAATCCCGGCCCGTTATGATATAATATCAACTCATATAGACCAATGGGGAGCCGTTATGAAATTGTGGGCGGGAGTTTTCCGGAAGCTATTTTCTCGTTGGGCGGGCGGATTATTATTTTACCTTATGATTATGATTAGGGGAAATTTTAAGCCAATGGATGGCCTTGGTTATGAATTATGGGAGTTATGTGGTTGCAGTGCCTTCGTTGTTAAGTTACTTGAAGAGTTTTTGTAGGTACATACATGTACAAATAAGGATTTTTCTTTGCACATAAACACTTTTTAATCTAAATAAGTACATACTTATACTCATCGGTTTTTTTTAATTGCCGTATAAAAAACATGTATTTTGAGCTTTGACTTAGGTATTTGCCGGAACCCTTAAAGAAAGATCATTACTTTAGGAACCTAATTAAATAAGAACCTTTTCGTATTATTATTGTTTGATTATTTATCCATAATATCAACCAGCGTGGTACTCTGAAGAAAGTACCAATTACACAGCAAGAGCCACTTAACCACCCTCCAACCGCCTTAATGGCAACTCTGCTAATGAACTAAGATGTTATAACCAAACACCTTTGTAACAAACTATAACAGATCTGTAATTGCTTCCACAATACCTCGCAGCGTTATTGCGCCTTTTACGACGCCGTATCGGGTAAATAAAACATTTTTACGAGCGGACATTCAAGCTATTATGTATCAACTTAACCATACTCGTTCCTACGTAGTCCAATATAGGAACGTGTATGGGTGAGCTTTATGGATATTTGTGCGGGTCCTTTTACTGTCCGAAGGTAAAGGGGCGGTGGGAAACGTCAAAGAATCTATCAGCACATGTATCTAGGTATTTTATATATGCTTACAAATTATAACACCGAGATTTCATTTTGATAGATACGAATAACTTTTAGTAAGTAAGGAGTTTCTCGTGTAAATTGCGTATACCTCGGGTTATAATTGAAGTAAGTAGCAATTATACTTTACTTCATTCCATCAAAATGTAAACAGGCTGGTGAAAAGTGTGTACGATTAGATCGCAATACCTTATTTCGCCGTATTGATCGAATCTGTAGATATTCAGACCCATCTTTACAAGTGAAAATGCATCTTAGTACATAGCTTTTTCTTATCCAGAGGTGAAAATGTTATAATTAATAAGAAAATCATTGAAAAACAGATAATGTACTGTATTTATTTTATTGTATATGCATTTTAAATTCTTAAGAAAATCATTCAGGTCCTTAGGTCGCAGTACTTTTCAGGATAGGTTTGCAGTTCTTTGATGAAAGAAAAATAATGCGTCGCAAATATCGTATCGAGATATCTAAGGGCGCCATATGGTGGCGTCCGATCACTCCAAGATTGACTCATATCGTAATGGCTCTCCCTAGACGAACGCAATTATGCCGGCGACTGAATAACATATAAGCAGGCGACTGACCAGTGAACCTTAACTTGGAGCTGTTATTTTTTCTTTGTCATCCCGTGGACGGGGAACATTTGTCCAACGAAGTTACAATATATTTATTTTTTTATTTGGTACTCTGGGGACTGGTCCCTCGACCCTCGTCCGAGCGCTCTCCAAAGTGGACATCGGAACGCGGAGAGCCCCCGAGGACGTCCGCACAAAACGCGCTGTAAACATTGCGAATACATTCAATTTCCCGTCATTTCTCAAGCTGATAAATAATTCTGTCATCGCGCGGACAGGGGTCGCTATGAAGTGATTGCCGGACCAAGGACAACCGTAAAGAACGACTGACGGTGCTCGCCTCGTCTCGATAAATTCCTATTTTATTATCTTATATCAAGGGAGGACGGAATCAAATAAAGCGCTCATATTTAATTCATAAGATAGTAGCCATATCGGCGCTGGACGGAGCTCTTTCTATTTCAGATTAAGGAGCTGAAATGTTTGTTGAGTCCCTGCGGGATTGGGTTATGTGCTATTGATTAAGGTACAAACATATTCTGTAAATAGACTTTAAACAAGAAAAGAACTTATGTAGCTCACTACAGTCAGCTCCGAAAAATAAAAAGAATTTAAAACCGTAGTCAAACAAACGAAATAATGACTAGTAACGAAACAGGGCAGACAAGAACATGGGGTCACTCGTTGTATTAAATATCTTTGAGACACTTAAATGAGAAGGGGACCCGAATAATCCCGGATCCAACGCCACCAGATGTAAAGACAATTAAACTATATTTTAAGCGCGTAGTTGCATGTTAAACAGTTTTATTGTGCCACTAAGTAATTGTAGAGTCTTATATAACTTTCTCACTAAAGATTTAAATAATACCACTATAAAAATATCATAGATTTCTTTTCCAATAATAGAGTTGATTCGCACGAAAGAAGGAAACTTTATATTTTATTCATACATTGTATTGTTGGAATATCAATTGGGTCTCTCGGCGCGGTGCGGGTAGGCAAAGGGTACGCTCCAATCCACACGGGATTCACTTAGATTTGAAGGAAAATAGATTTCGATTTCTAAAGCTACGACAAAGCAATCCGATATATATTTCAAGCAGATATTGCAAGCGATTGCTTTGAGCTTTAAGGAATAGCGGCAGTTGCCTTTTTTATGGGGTGTGTGATGCGTTCTTATGTTGGGTAAATAATGTTTTGCTATGATATTTTCCCTTATCTTTAGATATATTGCGCATATAAAAATGTGAAACTTATTTGTGCTAGTTAAACTCTCAGATTATATCAAATTAATAAGCTATAAAGGTCTGTCCTGTTATTGTATGGAACTTAAAATAATTTGGCCACCCGCCTTTTTCAAATCTTATGAAATAAATAAACGTACAATCTTGTATTTCTTTCTTATTTAGATAAATAATTTTCTTAAAGATAATATTGTTTAATACTATCAAAGATTACAATTACCGCTTAATTCTACCACGACTTACCTGGTTCACCATTGATACTGATGGAGGCCCCTTCTTTTTGTTATAAAGTCACACCGAGTTTAAAGAAATGCCCCGGCAAGGTCCCTAACCCTTGCTTCTGAATGATTAATTAGCCCGTCGGTGATTTCGGAACTGTTGCTATAACAATTAATGATGTAAAGCAGGATGGATCGAGTTTCAGATACGCTCGATGTAAGCTGACACTTGCCAAGTTATTATTTGCTTAACTTATTGCATTAGCGTAATTTGTGTAAAGGGGTATATTGTTACGGGATTGAATTCTGATTAATTATAATGCGCGCCAAATATTGTCTTCAATTAAAATCATTCAAGAATAAAAAATATTTAATAAAAAATAGTTACAATGTAAAAAGTAATATTAAAAGATAGATTCATCACATACATATTCAATATTTTAATATAGAAGTATGATTTCATTTTACTGTTTTATCATGATTTCAGAATAGTACCTCCATATAAACTATCCCCATTATTGAGTACATATAACAAATATGTATACACTTAAACATATTTTCTCCACCGTGCGACATAGCGTCGATATTGCTGTTTCGGAGGGATCGTGATGCATATGCACCCCGACCTGGGGAGGGTAGTAAAAGTATCACTCGTGCAATATAAAAGTTAACGACACAAGAAAACGCGTTTTCCACAACATTAAAGATAACAACAATACGGGGGGAGACGCGGAGCAAAGCCTCCCAGAATGGCGGGGAGGGGTGAGAAAAATTCAATATTAATATGAAGGAGGTGCAAGCGAGAGGCTCCGGGCGTCCCGCTCGCGCGGCCAATGGCGAGCCGCCATCCGCCGCCGATATGATGAATTTATGGATGTAATAAAAACGAGGTGCGCCATTGGAGGAGAGGCCTCCGACGTAACATTCTTTTCTCTCATATTAGCGACTATACAGGTCCTTATTCCTCTTGGTAACTAATTAAATAGTTATTATTCATAAACTGGCAAATTACAAAATCGTCCTTCACGTTACTATGTATTTGAATAAATAAATGGAAGTAAGTATGTGTGTCGTTTCCAAAGCACGAAGACGGCAGTTCGTTAGATAAATCTCTAAGAAACTGTAGTGGGTTGATTGAACCATGTTGTCCTCCAGCATGCACCAGCTTAACCATTTTAGAGCAGGAGCGGCCGACCACTGAACCTCGGCCACTCGTTTATTTCCAACTCGGAGATCGAGACCACTTTAAATTCTGACAGAATACGGGCCCCACTTGAAACGAAGACGGGCGACGGACTTGTTCTGATTATATTTGACTTGGCAATGTTATTTGTTACTTTGCCTTTTGTTAAATTTTGATTACAACACGTTTACCGGGTGCTGTTTTATCGAGGCAGATGCGAAATCACATTTCGCGAAAGTCAGGAAAAGCAATCGGCTTTTATCCATCAAATTCGATGTCTGTGACGGCAGTAAAAGACATCTCGAGAGCAAATAGGAGCGGGTGCCGTGCGGTGAGCCAGCCACGCGGAAGTATTGAGGATGTCTGCCACTGAACAGTTTTAAACTTCAATTATATCGCAGGTTTGAGCCCCGGGGCTTGCAGCTTTCACGTACACAACGGAGCTCAAATTCAACAAACTCATCTCTTCTTGTGAGGGTACCTATTGATCTCAGTATTGACGGTCTATTGATAAAATTATAGGACACGTTTTACCTGATTAAAAATATTAAGAAATATTTGAGGCGCCTATTATTTATTGTCTTTTATTTTTTGCTGCAGTTGGAAAAGGTCGCACACATTCTTTTGATCTAAGTCGGTATACAATATATAGTGTTAGTAGTCGAATAAACTAGTGAAATCAGTCAGTCGCCTTCTTCACGGGGAATCGTAAGTAATAACTAATTGATGGCGAGGCTAGACTAGATATTTTCAAAGAGATTAATGATATTAATGATAATGATTAAGAAACTTAATAATTGTGTTTTATTTAAAAAATATACTTGTTATTAATAACCAATAGAAGAGTAGGTGGCATAACATACTATCGTAATGTAACGTTATGAACCTAACTGTATATAACTTTTCTATTACCATCTTTTATTTTATTAACATGTTTTGTGTTGGAGCGTTCACTCCACTTCGCTCCGAGGGTACTTTGGCCCAAAGGTAAAGTTTTCCCGCAGCCAGATTCCTTTCCTTTGTTTGGTATATTTATTGTAAGTGTACTCATACCAACATTGGTAGGGAACCCTCGCCCGATAAAAGTATTCGGGTATAACTTTAAATGTCGACTCCAGAACGGTAATGCTTTCCCAATATCTACAAGGTAGGTATCGGTACAGATATGTATATGATTTTATTTATATGTTGGTCGTTAGCTCATTAGTTTACTGTTACATTTATTTTAATAAATTGTTAGTAATAATTGTCGACTTATTATTTTAAAAGCTTTATTTTAACGACTTAAAATTCACAAAAATATTTATTAATTTCCTTTAATACTTCACTGTTGTTTCTAGACCTATCGGGATGGGCAGAAACGTGAAATTATCATATATCCTCCGTTAATTATAGCATTACAATTGCAGTTGTGGAATTAATTTATAATCACAGTGACGGCACCCATAGCCCTATTTAGCTTTTAATTACCTCATAACTTACTCACCTCATAAGACATGCTGGTAAAATAGCACCTAGAGACATAGATAGTGTTGTAGAGATACATCATTAAGAGGACTGACCCTATAGTATATCTTAACTGCTATGAAGTACTCTATGGATAGTTTTTCGTATATTTTTCAGTTTCAACATAAAAAGGAACCAAACACAGCATCGCAACGAGCATAATGAACTATTTATACCCATATATGCCGAGGATGAGCGAATAACTTGTAGTCTTGAGATGGTGCGGATTCTGAAGAGGCAAGACGTTGCCCACTGGGCAGCGGGAAGAGAGGGGAGGGTGGTAATGTCCAGTTTCTGAGATAGACCTCCCCTTACACCCCACTTGCTTATTCTATCAAGCGTTTTTGCACACAAGCTCTGTCTGTACACACTCACACTGCCATCTGTGGTCATTCTCGTAGCAACTTGCGGTTCAACGTCTGCTGAACTATTACGTATTTTGGAGCATTGCAGTTGTAATGAAAAAGTAGATATGTAAATGACCTTGCGGTTTTTGAAGGAGAAGGATCAGACTGCATTGCGAGTATTTATATTTACATGTATCATTAATTACCAATTAACTACATGTATTTGAATTTTGGAATAAGTGTTAGTGGTACTAAAAGTATCTATTCACGGTCGTATTTATGATATTCATTTTCCCATTAACGACGCACGAAAATTCCTACGACTTATACTTTAAACATTCTTTTCTAACATACGCATACTTTTTGTATATTTTAAGGACGTTTTGTCATATTGTATAATGTAAAGTTACAAAGTTCTGGAACTGAAGTATTACATAAATTTATTATAATTATTTGCATTTATAATCACATATAGACTGTCAAATCAAAGAAAGTTTCATAAATCCGAATAACTAGTATGCAGAACCCACTGCTGCGTGAATCGCTACCGACTGTTATGATTAAGTGAATTAGTTCCTGGCATTATACGGCGGCCACTCCACTGTGTCAATACAATACTCTCAGGCCGGACTTAGATTATTTAGAAAGCACTTGTAACTCCCTTTAATATGAGGAGCGGCGTCTTAAGACGTCACAATGGACAGTACGTGTCTCTGGCGCCCTCTCCCGGATCCACTGGAGATTGCCGTCCTAAAAAAACAACACGTTGGCACATGTAGGTCCAGGGTTTCAGCACAAGTGGAAAATAGGTGTCATGTGACCATTGTCAATGCTCACTATGTATAAATAATAGTTATTTATTAGTAGTTAGTAAATAGTTGTTATTTATAAATACAAAAACAAACGGGTTCAGGACCATAAAACCATGAGGGGTAGTTAGACGTTCAGGTATCCATTTCCGCAATCGTGGAGGTAGTAATTTTATGTAGTATTATTTATAAATAATTTAAAATATCAAGTCTAATTTAACACTTATATTAATATTTTGAAATTCCTAATTGAATTTTTTTGTTTTAAAATGACTTAATTTTATTTCCATGGCGCTTTTAAATCAACGATAACAAAAATTCGTGGTAAGTTACCTATCTATTGAATTTTTTTCAGGAAGGATGTAAGATATTAGTTTTATTATTCACTGTGTCTGTCAGTATTAATGAGTGTAGTGGTTCAAATATAATCCGTGCGATTTGTTCCTTGAACCACCTAATACATCACGTCATCACCATCATCATCACGGCATCATCATGATGATGTATGTAGGTACTCATACATATACATCAGTTTTATAAGCCTTTTCTTCGAATATAAATTGAGAAAGAAGTGACTTATTTTAGTTATTGATGATCACCAGAAAATACTTTAAATGAAAAGTATTCATATTTATGGCCTTCTACGTAACGGTGGTAAAAAAGCTAATGGCGAAAAACAACATGAAATAATATTAAATCATTTTGTTTGTAATTATCAATAATACAATTAAATTGCTTGCAATTTAGGTGATATAGGTATATAGTATATCTATACATATATTTCTACGTACTTACCAAGATCTTTATCCATTTTGAGGTCGTTAGAGTGCCCTATATTTATAGAATATTTATTATGAAGAGATTGAAGTATGGCCAAATAAAATCTTCAAATTAGTATCATGAATACATAGTAGGATAGTTAAGGATTCGTTTCACTACGAACAGGCATTATCTAGTATCCACTCTACAGAATAAATAGATCTTATCACGATGCTTTCCATCTTCGTAGAAGAGAACACCGATTTTATTGCGGTATGTACTCGTTCATAGAAATATTATTACTTATGTATATGTATCATTATTCTTATATATAGTTTCTTGGCATTTCTTCTCTGCAGGACTTTTCTTTACGAAATGCCAATAGTTTAATTAGATGTATTGTTTTTTTTAAGATTTACTAATTTTAATTTGCAGTTTTTCATGTGAAAATATTATTTTCTGACTTTCAATAAGTAATTATATGATCCTTATGTTGAATAAAAAGGAATTTATTTCATTTTTATGAGAGTCACTATTTTATTTTTTTATTGTAAAGAATTTATAAACCATACCAACCTAACCCATCGGAATATCGTGAAAATTTTCTCTCAATGCGGCCTACATGCTACGAATGCTTTACTACGAGAATACGCAGAGCTGTTCAATCGGTCGTTTCAAAGCAATTGATAGTCATCAACTACATAATGTTGACGATTAGGATATCATACTGAATGCTGTCTATTTAAAGGACTAGGAATGGTACGCTTTTGTTCTTTGTTTTTTTTTGTCATGTAAGGCAGCAAATAATAAGCACCAGACCTTAATAATTTGAAAATTAAAATTTGATAATTTGGCTAGCGATTTGAAATATGGACCTTGGTCAAACGAAGAACACAAATGACCCGTATGTTCCTACCAAGACCCAAAAATACGCTCATTGTTATGTGATTTGAAAGTTTATTATTGTTCGTGCTAATTCATGTCTAGAATGAATTGGACGATTATTTATATCCTTTAATTGATTATTGTATTATTTATGAAATTAAAACAAATTTAAAACCACAATTCTATAATTAGGGAAACCTAATCAAATATTTAATTAGGTTCCTTAAAACTAGTCACTTAGACTTAAATGCACAGCTAGACACTTAATACAGTTTTCTAACAAAACGAATGGGTAAACTTTCTTAATTGATAAGTGTCAAAGTTAGGCGACTCGCGGAGACTTGCCATTGGCCAGAGGGCGCTGTGTGCGTGTGTCACGGCTTCTATGTGTGGGTGAGGAGACATCCTTCCTATGTAAGGGTACTTTCATAAATCTGTTGGGAGATATATGAGAGCGCAATTTCCGGTATCCGGCCATTAGCGCCGAGCTTTTATAAGCTTAAAGCTTAGGTTAAAGATTTTCTGGGTAGTTTAGTGCGAATCTTGTAATAGGTACGATAAATTTTCTATAAAGTATGTGATTGCATATTAGCCGTCGATTCGGAAACTTGTAATGTGTGTAACTTGAGTTAATGGAGTTTACCTGGTGGAGTTGGGGACTTTATTGCCTATTATACAAAGCAGCATGTTCAAACAGATTGCTACCGTGTAAGTTCACTCTAGTACCACGTGCCACCTTACTGTCAATGTTTTCAATAACGTTTTATATTGCCTTAGTAGTTCTATTAATGTATTATCAGCTTTTAGTATAGAATAACATAATGTAACATTTAACAATTATTAATCTTGCGGTAAAGTCTGAGTCTTAAAAGCTCTGAAACTTCCAAGTTCTAAAAATACCTTGAACTCACAATCTATTCTTTTGTAACAGGTGTAATGATAATGATTCATGAAAAAGAAAGTTATGTGAAACCGTTTTCCCAAATATTGGAAAATTATCTTATGGGAACTAAATTACCTTTTTTATTATATACTGACTTACAAATTACCAAAGTGTTTTCTCATCCGTAGTATGATAAATAAACAATTAACAGGTAGGCTGTATTATACTGCGTAATTTGGAAGAAAGCCTTAAATATTGTACGAGCACTTTGTCAGCTTAAGGGAGAGCCCCAGGGCGACTTATTATTTTTATCGACCGTAAAAAGGACCGGACCTTACATTGACCCTTCCAGACTTAAGGCCCTTATGCCACCGAGTTCAATTATTTACGGATATTTCATCCTAAATCCTGTAAAAATACTCTCAACCTTCAGGGTTCTTCACCCTTACAAAACCTTTTGTTAATCTTGTTCACTTTTGTTTACAGGAAAATATTCAACATTCTGTGGCAATGAATTTTGTTTTTCATTATATGGAAATAATATTCGGCACAGACGTACAATATACGTATGCACATGCGTACAAAAAAAGCAGATAGATTTTACGTGAAAGGTTGTTATAACATTGACCATATAGATTTCAATCATCCCAGTGAGTTTGGGAAAAAGAGACATAGTGCCGTTTTATTAGGGTGGACTGGGATTTACATTGACTACTAATAAAAGAATAATAGTTATTGCGAAATGAACAGAAATTCAAATAAACTTTGGCCGCGTGGTCAAAAAAATCACTGATCATTGTTTTTATACTGCGTTACGGATGACACGTTCCGTCATAAATGAACTCCAATTTGTTTGCTGACAGGCTAAGTGTCGCAATCACGACAATTGAATCTATAATGAATCAAAATATGGCCATTTGTTCCGCTTGTCATTGTTTTCGTTTTGGATGTCACCCTGAGCGAGGGCGAATGCAGCTGCATTGGGTGCTTGCATGTGTGAAGTCTACACCCTGCTAAGCAATACACGCACACATATACAAAGTTACTTGCAATTTCAATTTAGACTTTTAATTTGTATTTGCTCCTTTTTTCGTGCGTGTCAGTTTTGTTTGTCACTGTTTGTTTTTTTTTATTATGACGATGATACGCGAATTTAGTGAACAGGTTATAGTTGTTAACAAGTTTTATTATTTTAATTTTTATCTTACTGTGAAAGTATACTAGTAATATTTGTAATAATTGAAATAATAATCGAGTTTTGTAATTTTAATATTACAAAAAAGATTAAAATGAACAGAATTAAGATTAATGCAAAAAAGTGTATTAACTGGAGACAATCCTCATAAATCAATTTCCGAATTGAATGTCAATAAGAAGGGAGATTGGAAAACGACCTGCCGTAAAATAAAACTTTCCGGAGGGACAAACTTCCGTCGAGAGAATATTTACATTAATTCCCTTTCATTATGTTTTGAAGAATAATCATGGTAAGAATGTCGTACTTCCCAATTGAGTTTTTCCTGAATATTTTTGTCAGGGTCCGCGGAGCCGTCCCCGTGCGCCAAAGGAAGTTTTTATTAGCATCTTAATGATTTTACGGCGCAGCCCCAGTTACAATAGCCTTTTATGTAGTCAGATTTTCTTGTGTTTTTGTCGACTTTTTTGCATCTTTCGTAGCTACATTATTGAAGTTTTCATCCCGTCGCTTAATGAAGCTCATTTCTTCTGTTCTCTCGGGTCTTAATTGCTTTTGTTTTGCATAAAATTCTAGATTCCGATAGGTTCTTTCTTTCTAGTAAATTAAGGGGCGCCCGCTTTCAAGTAATTAATAGATTTCCCTTAAGAAGTTTCGATGCAAATGCAATACGGCCATTTAAAATAACGACTTTAGTCTTAAGATTTAAAACGCATTCAAGTCTTTATTGTAGAGCTGTGTTATGTTTCATTTACAATGATCAGCTTATAATCTATGGTATCAATTGAAATAGACTGTTCTTTTTTAAATAGCTATTTTGTACGGCAAACGAAGGCTTCACTGGACCTCGAGTCTGGATGGTAATTACATCCATCTGCGTGCCAGACTGATTTATTCCCGGAGTCGGTCGCCTGCAACCTCAGTCTTCCATTAAATTCTTTGCACGGAACGTCTTACGCACCACAAAATAATAATTGTCCGGAAAATTGGACGGCTGTATATAATGTTATGAGCGGAGGTCCCGGGCGCAATCGGTCCGAGATTTGTCCTCTTTTTAATTTCCCTGCGGCCTCCTAATGAGGTCCCGCCGGCCACGGGGCGGGCTTGAGTGCCACTTCTTATCTATGATATTCTTAAGTTGATGCTCACTGTGCGTGCCACTGATGGCCCTCGTTCCATTGTCTTCCCGAACACAATTGCCCGTTCTGCTAAACGAGATCCCTAGTGGTTATATTTACTCTGTCAACGAGCCTTGGTGTTTTCTTTGCTATTATTCGTGTAGTCGTTTAATGATTAATTAAATAAATACGTATCTGCTTATTGAAGATGTGAAGTACGAAATTACCCTTAATCTTAATAGTCTGATTTTTGTACTAAAAAAATATAGGATCTTTTAGGCGATGCCTCGGATATTTTACCAACTTTATTACATGGTGGCACATGTGATGCCTTCTATTGTTTATTATAATTAATCATGGAGATAAAAGTCACGTTCAACTCTAAGAGCAGAAAAGGATATGTATGAGTATCTGAAATACCATTATTACATTTGAGATAAGTGCCGAATCTGATATAATGAGATGAGGAAGTGACAAATGATAACTAATGGGCCTACTCCACCTTCGCTTATCTGTTAAAATAAGAGATTATCTGGTAATAGGCAGCAATAGTGGGCTGCTGCTGGAGAGGCGAACGGAGCGCGAGAGGCAATTAGCAGGCGGAGGCGCGTGGCGGGCACGCGGCCGGCCCTTTGTTATGCCACCTCCAGCCTCTGTTTGCATTCGGGCGCACGGCCTCCGACACAGATACGTGTCCGCCGAAGCCCCCGAGCCATTTATGATAGCTGCATTATTTGTAAAACGAAGCTTATTCACATAACAGCCGACGGTGTTACATAATGTAATTGGAGGAACGGCGTGCGCTCCGCTAAAGCTTTAAATCCCGTGATGAAATCGCTCAAAATTTGCCATCAGATAAGCCGGGAGGGACCTGCCTCATTTAAATATCTCATTTTTCTTGAAGATTATGTTTGGCGACACCCATAAAGAAAACAGGCGGGGGTGCTTCGCGACAAATGCTGGAATCCTTATTCAACTCAAAAATCTCTCTCGACGTGTATTTTGCATCCATTCGGGAGATTATTTAAATTCGTTAGAAGGTGCGGGTTGGGCCCTCGCCGTTTATCGTGGGGGCGTGACCCCGTTTGCAGGCAGGACACGTCAGCAATACTATATTCAATAAGGATCCATTTTTAACAAAACATCCAGTATGTGCCGACGTCGAAAGGAACATGTAAACTGGTTGCACAGATAGCTGACAACCTCGGTTTTGTTTACTATTTTATACAAGCTTCTAAACTTGTTGTACATGATGTGATGCTTGTTATCATTGATTAATATCTCGCGTAAGTTAATATAATAAATTAAGGGCTAAACAAAAGTTATATAAAAAAATTAATAAGCTATAGCAAAAGTTATAGTCCTAAAATATGTAAATAGCAATATTTGGTACAATATTTAAAGAACTTGAATAGAATTTGACGACATATCATTTAAAATCAGTATCAAAAATTCTTTTCAAGTAATTACTCTTTATTTTTACACATTCACAATAACCCCTGCCCCATAATGCGCAAAAAACGAAGCTATCATTGCACCTAATGTATAATGATGGATGTGCCCAATACGTCATTCAGGTCAATAAACAGCCAAAGTCCTCCGGGAGGGCGATTATTCATACTTTGTTTTTTAATAGTTCGTTTTAGCGCCATCCATCTTGGTAATGTGACACTGGAGATTACGTATCTACGGCGCCGGACTGCGCGGCACTCCGTCATATCCTTAGGGAGGTGTTGTATGAGGTGTAAGGAGCTTTTTTACATCTTTTATGGATAACTGAATAACATATAACTTATATAATGCTTGTTTTACGTTTGTGTACGAATTTTAATTAAGTATAAGTCGTACGCATAACCTTTCGGGGTTGAAGCTCAGGTCGACTTTAGGTAATTATCAATAATAATTATGTCGCCGTTGTGATTTGTTTAATATTGAATAAATGACTGTATAAGGAAGCAAAACATTATCTGTATTATTTATATTGTTAATAGCAGAATTAAAGCACTTGTATTTATAAAAGTACATATTGCATATTTATTTAATGATATCAATTTTTTTGTAATCTAACTTGTTACAACAATTGTTTCTATATAATTAACATTGCCTAGTTCTTATTGCATATTTTATTTTATAATAATAAAAACTATATATACATATATATTACAAAAATACTACTTGTTCTGAAACAGCGTCTCGAGATCTACGAATAAGTTCCGCGAATGCATCATACAGATAGTTCGTAGTACGGGAGGGTAAGGCGGGGGTCGCTGCACTGAGGTCATCATTCTTCATTTGTCGACCTCCCCCTGTGATCATTCGCTTGACCGCTGAGATGCGGCTTCCCTTCATGTTTGTGGTATATATGTACATGTATTAGGAATATGTGCGAAATATGTACATGATTTGTTTGGTACGATCCTAGATATCGTCCAAGCAAATTCATAATCTTATCAATGATTATTTTTAATCATATTTGAAGGTTTAATTGTATGATTGTAGTATATCCATAACCGAGACTTCAAATAAGAACAACGGTACATATGCGAAAACAATCTTTCGTCGAGCGTAAAGAAAAATGGTTCACATTATTATTAAGCTTTGTTTTCAGTCCGCGCTAATGAATTTGTGTGCCAAAATTTTCCTTACCATTTGTTTCCATCCAAGATCTTTTCGTATGAGGCGAGTTCGCTTTTAATATATGTGCCCGGAATACCGTAGCCATATATTACGCCGACCTCCGTCGGACCGGACATAACCGTCCTCGATTTGCTATAATATCGCTCGTGCGTCTCTCTCCGGCGTGGGGTCTCGGGTATACGTGGGAGAGGGACTGCCGGGGGGATCTACGTGCCGCGTATAATAAGCATTTCATGCAAGGGGTGCGGGCTGGGCCTTGCGCCTACCTTGGGCCCCGTGAGCCGTATACCTAACCGGACGGTACATTATGAGCCGGGGTCAGCGAGGGTCCTCCGTTTGCGACTCCGCTACAATTTCATTTGATAAATAAGGGCTCTGAAGGCCCCTCATGAAATATCTCTTCAGCTATGAGCGTCAACATTTCGAGATTGGCTTTCGTGTTACATAATCCTTTATATATAACATTTGTTGGTATACATTAGTTGGTTGGTAACATAGATTCAAATATTAATTTACAAAGAATGACAAGATATAAAGCTCAAGAATAATAATTGCGATTGAAATGCAGGATCTAAGTAGAAGTATATGCGAACGAACACCCTCACCGAAATATGCCTTGCCATTGTAGACGTAGGCATGCACACGATTTATATACGGGAAAGCCATAAAACGGAACAATAAAAACCCAAAACAGCTATAAATTGAGAGCAATAGACGCAAAGGTTTGTCTTATCAATTTTCTCCATACGAGGGTGGCAGCCATGGACGTATTATTATTAAACTTTGGTCCAGACTTAATGCACGTTTCATAACACATTATATACGATTTAAGATTAACAGTAAGTAGAGGTTTCAGTGTCCTTCTTTGCAGTTGTAGTATGTATATATATATACTACACTCTAATATTGTAGTAGCATATATAGTCTACATTGAACCCACGTTACACCACAAAGTCACCTAATGTACAACCTTATGAAATATTAATGCGCTACCTTGGCTATGTCTCAATGCTAGTACAACGTAACCAGATCATGTACTCGAACCCTTGTTAGAGATATTTCGGTCGTCTGACAGCAAATTATGTTTACAAGCGTTTAAGTTTTGTAGACACATCTTCAAAGAGGGTCTTGGTATTTAACTGTCAAATGAACGGACAAGGCTGCGAGTAAACAGTGGACATACCTCCTCTGAGTGGACACCCTTACTTAGTTCGGAAAGGCTTTGGCTACAGAATGCTCATATTAAATGGAACCACTTATTCTTTTGATGAGTATTAACCTTACATGCGGTTCATGAGTTTCTAAATATTGTTATTATTTTTAAGTTTCGTGTTCATTAATATTTTATATATGTATGTATGGTTTTGATCTAAATTCTCCATTTTATGTGTAGTTAAGTTCAATATAAGCCAATTGCTGCAGCCAATTAGATGCAATCTAAGCGCGGAATCATTTATTAGTCTATGAGCAAACGAGCTCTACCGGAGCGAACGATTGTGTAGCTTTAAAAATGACTAACAAACGGAATAAATGGAAGCTAATAAAGCCTCCACCTTCTTTGTTCCCTACATAAGGACGGGATCGATCGATGGACGGTCACAAAGCGTTCATAACTTAGCCGCTCTACATTAGAGAGGACTCGGAACTACGTAATGGCTCTTTTGATTCGTTTAGTTAATTTTAGAGGGTCCATACTGGCCGTGTGCCCAGAGAGGATAAATATGTCCGCCGGAGTTAGATGGTTAGGTCCGAGGGTGTTTGCTCTTGCGTTGTTGTTGCGCCACTTATTACACACAAGTTCTGCACAAGTTTCTCGGGTGCTCAGAGGCTGCTTAATTTACTCTGCACATTAAATAAAGAGAACTTGCACGGACGCCCACCCGGGATATTGCGGTGCCATTGACGCCGCCTTATTAATCGGCTGCGACAAATTTTAACGACAAGAATTAATGTGTCTCGTTACACGGGTTAATCCCTGGGCGTGTATTCGCACTTGAAGGCAAATAAGGTGTACCTACAAGACGTATGCGACGCCATTACTCATTCTACCTCATAGGTATTACTTAGATAATGCTGGTGTGCTGATGATGAGAAAAGCTTTAGCTACGATCGCGTTAGTTAAGATAAGAGGAAAGATGGAATTTTAAGTTAGTTAGATAAGTTTAAATTCAATTAATTATTTAGCCTGAGAATCTAGTAAGTTAGATCAAGCTTACTTATATTGATGTTATTAATTTTATAACAAAATTAAAACATATTTCTATCAATGTGAGATGTGGTATAACAGTCATGTCACGATGCCTATGAATTCAATTGAAATGAATACCTTTACGAATCAGCACTCCATTTTATGTATTTAATCATTCCGAAAGGTTTTAAACGCAATTAGAGTTAAATACGTAAAGAGACAAACATCGCATTGAGAGTGTACACAGGTATCGGGTGGATGTTATTAAGGCAGAGTGCTTAGTGGTCGCTCAAAACCCGTAAGACTGATTGTGTTGATCCTTTATTCGCGGGTGAAAACTAGTGAGTTTTCCGATGCCAAGTTAAGCGGTTGCTCTTACATTTGTCCCTATAATGGAAATAGTAGTTACTAATTAATTTAAGCCAAAACTCATTTATGTCGAAATGTGTTTCTATTAAGCGATGATGGGTTCTGCCGTTTCTTCAGCACATCGTGGTGCGCTCGTTTAATTGTTCGCGAGCTGGCTTAATCGACTATGTAATACACTCTTTGGGTTCTACAGCCTTTCATCTGATTTTCAACTATTCGCTAGTTTAAATGTATCGTACCTTATAGAAGGAATATACGTATTATATTATACATTACATAGCATATAATATTATACATTACATAGTTTTTTATTTAACATTGTATGACGCTGCATTCTATTAATAATTTGAACATTAATGGTTCTCACAAAAATACTACTATCACATACATAATACATTTATAAAACACACATCCTTATACATTAAACAACCATAACATCACGTATTACAGGTTAATATTAGATATAGTGAGAGCCTTAGAGCCATTAAGTGCGACCTCGTTCTGGGTAAGACTAATCAAATAACAGTCTCCCGAGGGGGTGGGCACACTCCCTGCGCCCCCACGGGCAGTGGTCATCTCTATCGATTGTGGTGGAATTTGTGCACCGAATGCGATGCTTCCCAACAACCCACACACATCTGTCTCACATACGCTAACTGCGAGCGAGGGTTTGCTTCCTTTTTGGTTTGGTGGACGCTTGTATATGGTGGAAAATATGTAGTATAATTTTTAGGAGTTTAATGAATTATCATTCTATGTATAGACCTTTACATTGGAAGAGGTATTAGATTATCTCGTATGTTATTACACACTACATTTTAAATAATGTAAACACTTCTAAATCACCCTATTTCTCATTCATGAAGAAAATCTTTAATATCCATATAAAAGTAATAACTAGGTGTATACAAGAATATAAGTTTAAAGAATCAGTTGTTTTTACAAATAATAAAGAACCGCATAAACTGTATATGTTTTTCCTACACCTCATAAACATACAAATCATAACCTCACCAATACGAAACACATTTGATCCTTCCAACTTTTTGAACATTTGACAATAAGACACATTTTGGCGTTGTATCGAGAGGATGAATTTGACGAAATAAGAGACAGTCCCCCTAAGGGTGGCTGGTCGTCACGGACATGTAATTCTAATGAGTATTAGTGTCGTCCATCCAGTCTGCTCCACAGCGATTAACTCCCTCTATTCGCATGATGTCCACGTACTAGCCCTACGTAATACGGACTCTCAAACTAGATGAAAGCTGTGTAGGAAGATGGTTTTGTGTTTGCTTTTTAATGGTACCTTTTGTGTGAGAGATTATTTCATAAGGTAATGAAATTGTGTGGGTACATGTATTACTGAAAAATATATTACTATATACATTAATTCTCATTTACATACTTTTCAACTTAAGTGCAACGATATTTATATTATACAAATCCAAAAACAGAAACTTAAGAAAATACGTAAATGTACATTATGTTTTTTTTAATTATAAGTTTTAGGTTAAGTAATTAATTAGATCCCGATTCGGCGATAAAGAGAAATTTCATTCCTTAATACAAACATATGTAAATTATGATAATCAGTCTCAGTTGCAATTTAACAACTCGAATCTATTAGGTGTTAAACAAAATTTTCACTCATTATATATGTACATTTAATTCTATCTACCCCCTGCTGCAATTGCGGGAAGACCAGCTACGTAGTGGCAACTGCCTGCTTCACTGGACTGTGAAAATGATTTTGATTTGACCCTTTGAAGGGAGTTTCTACCGCAAAATTACATTCCATCTGCTACTTTGATGCGCTATCTATGTACGGGGAAGTGCTAGGGAAAAATGATTCTTATGAGCAGACGATTTGTACTAATATATTATAATGGTATTTGATTAAATAAAATAAAGTATTATTGCCTGTATAAAGTGTTTTGTGGAATGGTGTGTTCTCGTTTTAAATTTAGAAACATCGTGACAAATTATAATAACATAAAAAATATATTAGTGTGTTATACATACATACACAATACACATCATGCCTGATTCCCTGTAGAGGGGTAGGCAGAGATCACGGATCCCCACTTGTCCCGATCCTGACAGACCATTTTCGCTTTATTCATAGTGTAGTAGTATTATATATTATACGAGTTGCTCATGTAATGAGCTTTACTATATAATTACGAATATGTATCAAACAAAAAATATTGAATCTACACTTTAATCGTTAAAAAGTGATTTTACGATGATGGAAACATTGTGAACTACGAGTAGTTGTGGTTTGCTTAGGTAGATAATACCCAGTATCTATGAATTGTTCAAAAAGGTATGTATATATTATATTTGCCATACAAAATGATATATATGCTGATAAATATCTATGATAATGGGATGAGCAGAGCATTTCACCTCAATTATATTACGGAGTGAATTCGTAATGCGGCGAGAACTTGCAAAGGAATACCATTTGCAATATTAAGGGAAGCAAAAGAGGGTTTTTATCTCGAAATGTGCCAGAGAATACGATAATTTTATTCCGAGAGTATCTCCCGTCTGATATATTCGACGGAATATTCCCATATGTGCGTAATTCCAAGCAATGGAAAGGTCGGCCGGGGGGTGAAATATGTAAATTTATTGTCTTGGGCGGCTCCGGGGCGCCCGCGTTGCCACCGTCATACTTCGACACGTAGGATAAAGGAAATGTTAATGATCGGCAATTTATTCGTATTGAAGATTTCGCTGAGACACGGCTCCTCTTTTTAGAGCTTTATAGAGCTACAACCAAAATTGTTAAAGAACCATAAATAGGTTCATTATCTGTATCTTATATCGAAAGCGAATGATCATAATAAGCAAATAAGGCAATAAAAGCAGTCAACACATAGTTGTATCCAAATAAACGCTCTCAATTCTTCTCCCCATCGCTTCATGGTTCAACTCGCTCACAAAGGCCAAATGTGACATAATACCAGCATAATTCAATGTTTTGCTCACCATATTGTATTTTATTTATGAGTTATGCCCGGTTGGGTAGAGCTCCCTCTCGGCGGCGCGCTCGTAGGTCACCACCCCGATTCAGTGCCAGCGGTTATTTGAAATTTCGATTTACGCGAAAACCTAAATGGGGTATCATTCATACACATAAATGAATGTACACAATCTACACGTTACTTTATAATTGTCACTTAAAAATCTGTTGTTAAATAAACGTTTAGTTCGATTAATTATAAATTCGTATCCAACTTTTCTGTGACGTTCATAAAATGAAATAGTTATTGTAGCGAGTGGACTTGAATCAGGGATCTCTTTATAAGCCGGGGGTGATATTAACATAGTCATGGCAAGAGCGGATGGTTAAATAGTACGAGTTAACTAAAACCATTCTCAGCTTGGGGTACATCCCCCGAATGTTTACCATGTACAGATATAAATTTCGTCGAGATTTTATTATCACCGCGTGAACTAATATATGCAAACGATAATTTGGTTCCAGCTACACATCTGACACTTTATATTGTCGACTTATTTGTTGTGGTCTTTATTGCACTAATTGAACCACACGGTACGATAGTAACATTATTTATTACTGTAAGGTCAGAGTTTTGGGTGTAGGTAATAAAATAAGTAATTTATCTTTATGTTATATTAGATAAAAACATGGCCCACATTTGTTTATATATTTAAATCTTCTAATATAAATGTTGTAAAATGTGAGATGCATTTAAAATGTTCGAAATTAACCAAGATATGTTAAAATGTAGTCACAATCAAAGTTGCAGTTAAGCATTCAGATACTCGCGTTTAATTTAGAAGGGTCGCCTGTCGATATTTAAATTTTTAAACGGTGGCGAGACGGGGACGTTGGCATTTCATTCCCAAAGCAATTTGTTTGCAGAAAATTTGTCAAACAAAATTGCGTCGAAGACTGATTTCGTATTTTTTCTGTGTCACGCAGCGTAATTGATAGCGGGAGAAAATGATGAAAAACGAGCCGAAAAATAAATATAAATGGATGTTTTGTTGTTCTAGGTTTTAAATAGTATTTGTTTACAGGAAACGATCAAAACAAACAGCTTATATATTAAATGTTTGTTAACTAGGAAGTATTTATGATATCTAGGTACGAACGCTTTTTTATCGCTTTCTGTCAAATTTTTTACCTATAAGATATTGTTAAAGATGATGATAATGTTAAGCGTGAAATTTTAAATACTAGTGATTTAAAAAGTATCGTCTACACCCGAATACATGATTTGCTATCGTCACGGTAATTACTCGCCTTGTGTGAAAATGGCTGACATTCTTTATTATAACATTGAATAAGTATCAGTATATTGTATGTACAGCTACAAGAGAGAAACAATGTCAAAACAAATCTTTCAGTGGAACCCCATGTGAGTATAAAGTAATTATAATATTTCGGCGCGTGCCATTTCGGAGGGGGCGGAACTGATGCAAATTGTGGTATTAACTTTATGGCTGGTATTATCCTTTGTCACGTTCTATCTTTGTCTCCATAAATAAGCTTAACAGAGTAACTTGTTATGACCCAACTCGTTGAGTTCTGTTTCAGTTCTACTTCCAAAATTCTCTCATACTTTTGAATATATATACCTGCCGTAGGGGAAGTGATGGTACGGGGTATAAATACAAATAATGGCATGAGTTGATAAATAAGAGCGCAGCTTCATTTATTATTCTTTACAAGGAAACAAAGGCGAGGGTTAGCCGTAATAAGGCCGCGCCACCTCGCAGCTTATCTTTATTGCCTCCAACCCACGTAGAATAATAAATCGTTTTCATCAAAAACAAATACTCGACAGTTTTTGCGGAGCGCTCGACCCGGGGAAGGGTGGCAATTTTCCACCCCCATAATACAATATTTTCCCGGCATTTTCCACAGCAATACAGCTCGGAATCGTTTGCTCGCTGGCAGCCTCGTCTAATGCGAATTTTTCGCCCAATCAGGGCGCAGCGAAGGTCCCGATATTACCTCAACTGTCACACATAAAGTGGGAAATATGGTTTGTCGGGCGCTGCGATTTCGGAGGCGCTAGGGGGCGGCTGCTTGGCAGTCGGGTCGCGCCTCCTCAGGTGCCCCGCTCGTATCATAACAGGCGGCGGCACGCGGCGCGATAAAGCACCCGCCGAGATAGGCTTATGTATTGTACTGTTTATCTTAATAATGGCCACTCGGAGAAAAGTTTCGATTAGAAAATCTCGGCTCTTGAACGCGGTGGGGATTCTCCTACTTTAAGGAGCTTTTTATTTGATCCGTTCATCACTATGAACGTTCTTTTGTACGACTACGATATTATATATTATTATATTGTGCAGACTATATATATTTTACATACATTTGAAGATTTAATAATTAGCATTAAAGGTCATTAGTATCATTCAAGTACTTGATTACCTAGTCGAATTTAAAAACCATCAGATTTGATTTTATTATTACATTTGTTATCTGCAATTCCGTTAGACTAATCATAAGAAATAAAAAGGGCCTAGTAATTTTATTGATGTGTTAGGATTTTTTGTCTAAACTTCAAATCATATCTTTGACGGCGAACATGAAGCTTCAAACTTCATTTCATGTTATTTATAGAGATCCCGCCACATAAGGTGGCAGTTGGAGGCGTCGCCACAGTCGCGTAATTCAGTGTTACCAGTTAACACGCCAAAACTAGCACTCACTGTGCCATACGGCTCGATACATTATAGGTTTCATTTGTAACGGTCTTTGGTTGCAGAGCTATAAACTCAAATAAAACAAATTAATATATCAAAGTCAAAATATGTTTATTAAACTATTTCAAACATGATTAATAATTAACGGGACTTATCCTTCTTATTATATATTACATATATTATGTGTTCCTTCACTCTGTCCGCAATAGACCGTTTAGTGTGTTCGACGTAGGATTTCCCACAGCTGCAATCAATCTTATACACACCCTTATATCTTATATCATGAGTATAAATCGTGAATCTCTTAAAACTATTATTTCAAACATGGCACTGAGCATTGTCTTTACATATTTTTTACCGAGGTTAGATCAGCGGAAACCCTAGCTTGGAGAAGAACTAACAAGAAACTCCGGAAATCAATTTATTATAATCACCCTTAACAAACATAAAAATTACAAAGAGTGGGCAAAAAACACAACGCTGGTAATACTAAATTTACCTTTCATACAAAATAACACGCAATGGCGGAAACGTCAAATTTAGTTCTAAGTTTGCCTACTGTCAATTTATGTGGCGCGATCTCTATATGTATATGCTTCTGTACAGAGAGTGGGCGTAGCGCTTGGGTCGGGCTCCCCAGCGGCGAGCGAGCGGCTACAAATCGCGATTCATTTCTCATCGCAACTTTTTGTCGGTTCTTATCTGTAAGACTTCACTTTTCATCATCCGAAGGGATTTATGTAATGCCTAGTCATTTCTCGGCGTCTTGAGCGGGCTTATCGGCGAAGCGCGAGCACGCTTGATTGATGAGCGCGGAAAAGTAAATGTTCAGTTAAATTATTCGATAAGCGGGGAATGAGAGCACAACCAGTATAAATTTAATATATTTTATGCTTTGATACCCTCGTAGGCGTGTAGGTCAAAAACTCTGTCTAGGTTTGTATGCAAGTGATGCATGTACTTACAAATGGAAATGACATTTTCAGCATTTCTATGTACATTTTCAGATGCACGGTGACGTCGCCAATTTTGGAAATGGATATGTGAATACCTTTGAATGTAGTGCCAGGGAGAATGGTCACGATGCGTGCATCTCATGAAATCGGAATAGATTCATTCGATTATTTAGTATCTTAGCTTTAAAAAAACTGTTTGTTGAATCACAATCAATCATTATAGGTTGAAACCTTCACTGTCGTGGTGTTTATAAGTTATAAACCCCACTATAATGTAAAAGTCTTTTTATTTACCCAGTGGCGGTTACTGAATTAATATGAAATGAATGTCGGGGTGGAGAAAATTGTGGTATAAAATTAGGCAAAGTTAATGCCATAATTGTGGGCAATCAGGGGCCCCTCGCGATGACAAATGTAACGTCGGCGGAGCGAGCATTTACATCTTTTGAGCATTTGCCTCGATTGCTCCACGCATTCATCGGAGTCAATAGAGCCATTATTCATTTGCAGCGGAATATTAGAGCGGTGCACTACTCCCGAATATTAATGATGCCTTTCGACAGCTCGAAGCTTGATATTTTCCGAGTTTCTTTATGCTAGTGTGTTGTAGCACACAACATAATGGGAAGTCATTAAGAAAGGCGAATAAATTCGGGCGACAGTGGAGTAAACGAGGTTCTTTAACTGCATGCAGAGTGATGCAGGTCCACTTAAAAAGAACACTGCGTCCTCCCCAGCGACACATGTAGGGGCAAAGTTTAATTGCGCCGCGCAGCAGCCGCCGTCGCCTGCTAAAAAGTGATTACGGTCTTACTTAGCAGCTGGCGATCGCCTTAGGTACCTGTAGTGCACCTTTCTCAGTTCAATTCTGTATTAACCACTACTGTAAACAAGGTGCGTTCGTATATTACATGAGCTGCTAGAATTTAATCGGGTGTAAATCCGTGTATTTTTGGTCGTTTTCAAATTTCGTTTTTGACTTTTCCAATAAGCCAGTATCAGTTGTGTACTTTTATTTGGTCCAATTTCATAGAGCGGGGTGGCAGCGACGGATTGGAATTCCAGATATGTCCCGTATAAAATTGTGTAAGTCCGGCGGCCGGGCGGGGTCGGAGGGCCGGCGGATTGACGGCTTGTCGCGTTGTTTTCTTTACTTTTTACAAATTCTATTTCAGTTTGATTGCATCTGAGTCCGCGCCGCCAATATCCGGTAACTAAACACGATTAATGCGGGCGCAAGATGGACAGGCGCTGCGGGGCGGCCATCGCTTCATCCCTATATTAGGTGCTGCTAATTTATTGCGAACGCCACTTTCCTTGTTCTCAAATATGTTGCTTTATTCCGAATTTTAAAGGAAGCAATTGAAGTTATATATACTTGTAGTTGAAATTCAACCACGAATAAATAAAAGAATTCTAGCAAGCATCATTACTGATTTTGGAATTGTAAATAAATATTTGTGTTAATCGTATCCTTACTTGTTTAGAAATTGTTATTTATTTCCCCCCTTCATTCCATAGGAGGCTTTTAAGACAAAAAATCCATCTATCCGATTATAGTTTTAGGTTCTTTCCACCTTGAAAGGAACGAAAAGACGTGAGTCAATATGTATGTGTATCGTATTATATGTAAGTGTAAATAAAAAGTATCTAAATTTTCAATTTACTTACCTACAACCAAACTTTTCCTCCATCCTGTTCTTGGCTTAACTTTCCCAAATGACACAAGTCAAGGCCAGAGAATATCAGTGAGGCAACAGACACGAGCCATGAGCCACGAGATCGATGAGAGCGTATCGTTATTGGGAAACTTCTCCACGACACGATCCTTGATTAAAAGTATGCAAATTTTATTACGGTGGGAGGTGGCCGGGGTAGGCAGCGCCCCGCGTCAATGTTATTACACACTACATTCAGAGCTGCACTTTCAATTTTGCGTCCAACTATGCTTTGATACACGGATTTGTTATAGCTCTCTGTTTGATTTTGGTAACCCTTTTTACGTTTATGTAATCGTGACTTTGAAACCTTTATAATATTTAAAAATAATATCTACATATTTGCAAGTCTGTTTAAGATCATTAAATGTCAAAAACATAGGTTATATTCGTAACAAATACACATAATTATGTTGACGGAACAGGTGGATGTTTTTCAAGCTTCGGTGTTTGGTTACTTAATTAACCTTGTTTGTTCCTCATTTTCTCTGTGTACAACTTTATTTTTATCACACACAGAATTTAAGACTTTTAAGTGTATTTCTATACTACTTCGTAATGAGTTATAATGGTCTTTTTACTATTATTTCCATGCGCAATTATATCATTACAAACAATATAATGTAAACCGTACACAAACTAGCAACAATAGAAATCAATTGAATCAGTAGTCGTTCACTTAGCAGTTAATACACGGTACGTTACATAGATACGTGTGTTGCTAGGCGGTCAAGTAAATTTTTAAATAGCAGGGTGGGTATCAGAGAGTAATAAATAATTCCGAGCATCGTAGCGGAGGGTTTTGTTTATGTCAAATTGTAATTTATTGGTTGCTCGGGAGACTTGGATATTACGCTAGTCCGCCCTCCCCACCCCCCTTAGCGAGGATGAAAATTTTATTCGTATATTGCCGTGTCGCTGCCGGCGTCATCCGCTTTTTCTCCTATGGCGACTAAGCGATACTTTGGTTGAATTAAGGCCATGAACGAGCCAGTTTTAAACTTGTTTATAATGTTTGTGTTGGTAGTGAGGCAAGGAATATTCCTTCCATATAAGAATCCATGTATTATTTCCTAGATTATTTTAGTAATATTTGACATGAATTTGCTAATATAATCAATCATCTATGTAAGCGTCCTAGTCCTTCTAAAGAGTAAAAATACAATCATATACACGCCGTAGATAGTCTAGGTTTTAAACAGTTTTTTTTTTGGTTTAGCTAGGGAATAATTACATTTTGCAATGCCTACGGCATATTCATCTTTTCACTAAAAAACGATTGTTTAAAGTTAAATATCTTCTAGTTATTCAAGCTAGATATTACTCTAAGAAAAACATTTTCATTAAAAATCCTTGAAGTGGAAAAACTAACTTAAAGTAAATTTAATCAGTTAGAGCGTCTGTGAATAGATTAACAAATAGTTGATAAAAGTTTCCGAAGATATTGAGAAGTTTATGGCGCGCCCGTAGCTATTCATGGCATTTGTGACTTAAGTGATTTTCAGCTTCACTAGTCCTGAATTAACAACTTAAATTAATAAACAAAGTCTGGGACACCTTATTAATTGTAAAAGTTATAGATTTTAAAGTAAAGGTATAATGCTTATTAAGCATATTAATTACGGATAACAACTTAGTTGAAACCGAGTAAATAAGCTTTAAGAATACCTTTACCTGAGCTCTTTATATCTCAAATGATACTCCCCCCGTCAGTTGAAGGTTCCCATTATTCTTTTTTATAACCTGAAAGAAAAAGTTTAATTGTACCCCTCCGGGAGAGCGCTCGGCTCATGTTCTAATTATTGTTCCGACTATAAAAATACGCAAACGAGTGTATTACACAATTAGATACTTCTTGGCGATCGTTAAAAGGGAAATTTAAATGGAATTTTTATGTCCAGCAATTAAGGATAACGCCAGGCGTACTCGAAATTTTTGTAATTACAAAAATAAGATTCTTGAAATGTAGCGTGAAAAAGAATTAGGGTGAAGGAGACGCTGGAATTTCTTTAGATCTCACAGACAAATATGGCGCTTGAAAATCTCAATTTGCGTGTATTATTTACAGTTTTCGTGATAAGGAAAATATGAACAAGGTAAGAAATAGTGAGGTATGTTGCTTCGTTATCCCGATTGCCTAGACGGAAGAGAAACAAGGGCCAAGGCTCCGGGGATTTTCCGATTTATCGCCGCAGCGTCTGACGAGAGAATTGCCTGATTTATACCGTGCAAACTGGGAAAACTTACTTCACATTTAAATTTCCAAACTGTCTAAGCCGAGCTTAACGCCATCCATATAATCTCAGCCATCGGCCATAAATTTTATGACCTGACTTCTCTCGACATAATTTTGAATTGATTCAGTTTATCTACCGATGATAAAGTAACTGACTTTTTCAGGATATAATAAGAAAATGATAACATAAGTTTACATAGTCCTTAATGACTATTTACTCATTTTACAATCTTAATCTTTGAGTTAGTTATTTATTATCTAGATTGCGAAACTACGAGATTATATTGGATATACGAAATTCTTGTAGAAAACCTTCTTTTGCATCATTAGCAATCTAGCTCACGGAAACAAGATTGGAAATTCAAGCCAGGCGTAGTCAATGTGTTATTAACTGTTAACATAATTATTTAATTTTAAAATACTATATAGTGCTTTCTTTCTAGCATATTCTGCCACACAGCTAAAGTACTTGTCGGGTACTGTATTGCAATTTATCAATTTTGCTTTTTATGTACTGAAATATTTTGATATTCATGATACATCATGCAATCACAAAAATTAGTCATATCAATCTCAAACTTTTAAAGTATAACAATATTTTATTTACCTAGACTGTTATTCGGTTAAATTCATGTGAATGTAAATGACATCAGGCGTCTGTAGTGAGTTAGCGCGACCCCTCATAATGTAGTTTGTAACTTTTTAATTAGCTTTATATTTGTATTTGGAGATTGAGTCGTCGCGTTTCTGTTTATGTACGTGTTTGTGGTGAGAAGATGGGATGGAATACAACTTGAACATGTTGAGATAACATTTCGAACGACCCTCAAAGAAATTAAAATGTATGAATAGATTTTCTTTTTTGCTATAACAACTCGGTAGTAATTAAGGTTATTAAGTTATATGATATATCTAGCTATTGGTATAATATTAGGTACATGTTTGTAAGAGATATATTTATGGTAGTAAATTAACTTAAGCGAACATCTTCACTTTTTTACATACATATTAAATACCGCGTTCGCCAGAAGCATTGGCAAGCAAGTGTAGATCGTTAATGAGCTAAGGAAACAGTTGGTACATGACTTGAATAAGATTACTCTAAACTAGATTTCATTTTAGACAGCGCTGTTATGTAGTGGCTGTTGTGTGCTCTCTCGTTACGACTGAGGTAAGCAAATGGGATTTGGGAAGGTCCGAATAAACAGAGGCTGGTTGGCCTCTTTAATTCGATAAGAATCGGCGAACGGAGAATGTCAACGAGAAGATCCCACTAGTTGACATGAATATGAAATGTATACTGGTGTGTCACGCATCCTTAACTATTTGCAAATAAAGGGGTAGGTATGCCTTTATTAAGTGTACGCAGGTAAAGTTTCTGTTAGTATTTATATATTTGGCGTAGAGGACGTAGCTGAGGAAAAATTTGATCCTAATAAAAGAGTAAGCGATATCTACATTAATCTCTACACAGAAAGGACGCTGCGAAAAATATTCCAATTTTGCTTTGTAATGAGTATAAAGAACACTTGAGAAATAGTATTCAATGAACTTCCTAAACAATTAGTTGGGCTAGCAAGTTGAGTAAGTTCGTGTTGCCATCAAAGCCAGCGTAATTCCTGTCTTAAGAGCACATACAAGATAAGTATTGAGCGAAATTAATCGAAGATTGGATTAGGAGAGCGCCGCTGGCGTAGCTTTAATCTGCGGCAGCGATCAGGGTGTGGACTTGTTATCTGTTTAATGTCTGGTAAACAACAGGATCAAGGGATGAAGCCATCCTTTCGCAGTGGCCTGGAGAGGAGAATTACCGATGCTTCATCGCGGCAAATTGCTCGGCGTCACTTGCCAGGCGCTACACAAAAAAAATTATAAGCCATCATCATTAATATTATGGTCTAACATAATCATAATCAATCTGTTGAACTCTTAACAGCCCACCGGTTCTCTCAATCTGATTACATATTAGACGAAGCATATAAATAGTTGTAACGAACTTAATAACAAATTAACCAATCTTTTAGTCAGGTTTCATCTGGACATAAACAATAGATTCATAATTGTTCTTCGCCAAGCATACCATGATGATGCAAGATTCTATAACTCTAAAGTATATATTAAGTTACCAGATCAGCATGGGTCCCCAAAATTGATCTGTCGATGAGTCAACAAAAATAAATCGCCAATGACTAGTAAAACGTGTGACCATTTGAAATGGATTTTATTTATTTTATGTTGATACAATTTATGTCACGTACATGAAGTGCTAGACATAGTTAATATACTATGCCAGCATACACTGGTATAAAACAATTAGGACGCTTTATCTCTGCCCACGAATCTAAGGAAGATCAAGAGGCTCAAGACTTGGTCCGACAGGGTTAGCTCAGAGCCAGTGGCTTCAATCTGCGTCCTAATGCCACCCCACATATGCATTATTAAAGGATTTATGTTTATTGCCATCGTTCAACACTGGAACTTAGATGGCTGTCGAACTTGCGTCGTTAACGTACACGGAGGTACTGAATTGCGCGCAGGGGACTTGGAGTCTTAGTCTTAATACTACTGGCTAGGCTTTATTGTTTTAAGTAAGGTATTTATGTCATTTCGAAGCTATTGGTAAACTCACTCCATACAACAATTCAAAACGGGATGCTGCATCTCGAAGTGCCTCTCAGAAGATCTTGAATAGGGCCCGTACCTGAGGATTACATAAGCTTAAATAAAATCTATAATAAAGGCGCTGAGGTCTTTCTGCGACGATACAGGATGTTTGCAACGATGACATTGTCAACGTGGGTGCAATTTAGACAACAAAGGGCTGCGAGCAAAGTGCCAGTCCCATTCGAGGGTTTGTTATGACATAATGCGCGCAATAACAAACCATAATGTGAGTTTGGTACACAAAAAGACATCTCCGCTAGTCTGTGCATTTATGGGACTCATCCAAGCGGAAAATGTCCCGAATCACGGCAAAAGTGCCGCCAAAAGCTTTTGTTGTGCGAGTTTAAAATGAAATTTAATAAATACGGCACAATTGCGAGGCATCTTTGGTCATTTTTGCCAGGCGCGATGACGAACGGGAGATAAGCTTATGTTTGATGTCGCCTCTCGTCGCCCAAGCGGAAAACATTGGAGTGCAAAATAGCCGAATACCCTATGAGGCGAGCACCGGGCATCTGTCAACTGTTGCACGCACCGCCATCGCCACTTTTCATTTCACTGATGGGTTGTATTAATAGATAGTTTCTTTTATGGACCCAAATGTGTATTTGATCAAGTGAATCCTTTAGAAATGGCTCGTATTGTGTATATTGCAGTCGTTGAGAGCAACATGATTTTATTAAATACAGAAAGTTACTTGATGACTTTTTGGTAATAGAATAATTATAGCCTTAAGTGGTTTAGAAGATAAGTTCGGAGGAGCGGCTCGCTTTAGGGGGTTGCCAGGCGGAACGTCCCTCGGCGCGATATTGAAATGTTTATAATTAAATTACATAAAGGCGAAGAAAATTAATTTCGCGAGGCAAGTGCGGCCCTACAAAAGGAGGCTGCGCCGCGTCGCCATTTTGCAAAACGCTTTTGAAATTAACGTTGGAACGTTGAGTAATCACGTTATAACTTCGCTTTATTGAAGTTTATACGGTGAAGTGTTTATATCCATTTAGGTCTTAATTGAATCATTTAACTTCCCTACATTTTGCGCTAATATCATAATAACGAGAGAAAAGCGACGCAAAATACTTTTCTATTTATCATTTGGATTATCTGTTCAAGTGTTTTATTTAGATTTTGTCAAATGTCAGAATGATATCTTTGCTCATACATTATCTGTTCACAGTGCTAGTTTAGTATTTTACCATCATTTGTTTATTTGTAAATTGTATGAATCAGGCAATCTTCAGATTAAAATAGTGACATCAATAAAATAGTGTTTGCGATACTATATAATACATATACTATGTATAGTTACAATGGATAACAATTTACGTGTATAAGAACATTTAAGAGACACAAGCAAGAAACAAGCAACAAACAAAACAAAACGGAAACCTTCAATGTTGGTAATGTTAATATATATTTAGAATTTCTACATATTATTACATAGTTAGTGTAAAATAAACTGCAGATTCACTATTACAGTTTCCACCAGTCATTGCCACGTAAAAACGTCCACGAATAGGTGTATCTGAACAATTATTAATGCCTCACGAAATTTAATTGGAAAAGTTGAATTTGTATCTCTCGGCGGGTGTAGGTGGTTCCCGTAGGTATGTCGCCGACTGCCGAGTGTTTACGAGATAATTAATCTCGAAGTATTTACGGCTTTAATCGAGATAAACCCCTCTCCCCTTCGATGGGGTAGATAATAGTCCTATATGCAATAAGAGTGTCCCTCTCCCAATAACGCTACGGATTTTATGTAATTATGCTATATTACTTTATATGTTACGTATTTTAGTAACAAAATATTGTTAAAAGAAAACTTAGAAAACTTAAAAATACCAGGCGGCTGAGAAACAGTACATCTATCAAAACATAGATGGCGCTAAAAGTATTAGTTTTCAACTGCCCTTTCCCCTAGTCTGCTTTGAGCGTTGTTGTCGTATTTCAAGTAAAATGTGAGATAAAAAATGAAATGAATGAAAATATATTTTACTTAGATATAGTTATTGGTTGGGATATTGGTTACTAGACTCAAGCATTATTTACCCAATACTGAATTTAGATATATTTCAGTTCAAATGACGTATTAAAACCTATGAGTAAAAGCCCAAGCCTGGACCATAGGTTTTTCCATTGGAACGCTGGCAAAATGCCTTAAACCACAAAGAGAAAGATGCTTCAATTTAAATTGGTTCACACAAGGTTATTTTAAAGCTTTTATTTGCCTAAATGAAGCCTGTTATTTTTGGGTCTATTAAGGAAACCGGGTGTGACGTTTATGTAAGTTTTTTATTCGTCGCATTTACCAACAGAGTTTTATATTGTTGCATAAGCACACTTACATATTAATGTTCCTTTATACTTCGAGGGAATCTGTATCTGAAACTCAACTCAGGGCTTCTTTCCAATCGAGACTAAGTTACTGTACGCTTTTCTGAGTCTTAAAGAAATGAAATGTGTATTACATATAAAAGTTAAGAAGTATCTACTCATATAAGAACCAAGTATTTAAATGAATGTAATGTATATGGTAGTAAAAGAACTGTCAGAAAAAGAGGTTTACCTGGCTTGAGAAAAAAGTTGTCCCTTATTTCTGTCTGCTCTTACGAGAAATTTGAATGGTGTGTATATATGTAGTCTAAGAGATTGTTCGCTCTGGCACTCCCGTGTGAAATGCTCAGCCCGTGTGGTTCAAAATCCGATGACGTTCAACGACTTAGATTAAGATCTTTTATTCGTTCAATTAAAGAGAGAGAATTGTTAAAAGGGTAGACTTTTCAACTAAGCGTGCCTATGTATTTTATACTATTTTGGGGGTATAGGAGAAAAAACAAGATATTATAAGATCCGTTGCTAGCATATCTTCTAGTTACCACATTTTACTTACATATATTAAATATTTAAAGGTAATGTGAAAAAAGGTATATAATCGATGTAGTTATTTTATGCGTAATTAGTTAAAAGGGTTATCATTATTCGTTTTTACTCATAGAAGAACAGTTAGATAATAATTATTCAGCAGTCCAAAATCTCTCTTTTTCGAGTAACATTAACACTATGATTACTTCAAAAAAGGTTACAAACGAACTTTTACTTGAAAACAAATGAAAAGCTCCAAAGTCGACAGCTGTTAATAGCAATCCTCCATATAATCCTTCGCTGAGCGTTTAACCCGGAGTTACAGTTCTAATCCAGATACATTTTTAATAAATTTCGACGAGATGTCAATCGCGGATTTTATTTTGCATAGGGCTTAACACGCACGGGGGTTACAGAGTACTTTTCCTTGTTCGCCATTTGTTCCTCGCCTCCGCATAATGTGCTTTGCACCCTCGCCGAACACGGAGCACACACATACTGTTATTATAGCTTCACTTTAAAACAACAAACAACTTTGAGACCTTTTCAGTTCTTCGGAGATGTAGAACCTTTTACGAATAGTATTTTTCTATCCAATGTTTCCATTTTTATCTATGTATAATATTTCGGATTGACTTCATAAACAAAAGATACATAGAAACATAGACATTCGATTCAGAAAGTGTAGCGGGGTAGTCAGAGGTTTGAGTGTCCATCTCGAAATTTCGAAGGCAAGTTAGGTATGGGTCACTCCATGCCCTCGTTTCACTACATAGTAGCATTCAACGTAATAGGTAGTGAACCGTGTCGCTGTATATAGGCACTGGCTAATAAATACATGTCCCGATGGAAAGGCAGGTTTCCTCACGATGTTTACCCTCACATTAAAAACTCAAATAAAAAACACATATTTTAATTTCATTCATAGGTACATGCCAGAGCCGGGATTCGAAACAAGGACCTTTCTCATAAGAAGTCAGAGATCTTACCCATAGGGCTACAGATACAGAAATGAACAAAATGTGTATACAGAAAAGATGTAGAACGATAAATCCAGCTACCCCTTGTAATTCATTGCACCGAATTGAACGAACGAAATTAAAATTACATCTTTGCTTTACGACGCCTAATAACTTCGGGGAACCCTTCCATAGGAAATTAATCTCTCAAACGTCAGTTAAAACACAAGAGTCGCTCGTTCCAATGGTTAAATGAACAAAGAAGCAAAAGAAATGAGGGTGGCTGACCGGACCAAATCAATCAATACCATGTTTATGTGTGTAGGGTTAGCATGCCTAGGAAGCGGTACATTGAGATTGCTTGTAAATTAGTAATAATTATTATTTATGTCCTTTTACAAATCTGTTTTAACTTCTAAGGTATATGTTATGGTAAAATTGGTTGTAATTATTATTTAAATAACAACAGTTATGTCAATAAGAGAATGCTTCACGATGCAAATACATCTTGCCAAAAGAGAAATGTTGAGTAGATGATATTTTTTTGGGTAGACACCGCAAATGGAATTACAGGGTTTTAATGTATATGCATTTTATATCTAATAATGATAAGTTTAAAGTGATTATTTATGAATACGTCAACGTAATATCCACGTCATTGACTAATTACTTTGTTTTAATCTTTAATAAGTAACAAAGTAATAAGATTTCCCGTTCAGTTCATCTTATTTCTGAAGTTCACACTCACCAATGTAGGGTAGATTAACGATCTTCGATTAGGTGCCAGTCCTTCGGGAATGTGTTTTGTTTCGCATCCAAGGGAGGCTGCTAAGCTGCTATTGATTGGTTCTTGTATTCGGGACCAATAACAAAGATATGAGACGAGAAAATACTTTTATTGCTTTATTAATCTGGAGGATTTTCGCTACGTTGAGCTAATCCTAATCGAGTTATTTCAGGTTCATTGTTTTGGTGTGATTGATTTTGTTGTTGAAATCTATTTAACTAGTGGGGAAAATCCTCTAAAATTGTAAGGAAATTAAGGAACTTAGGTAAATGGAATCAATAAAATAAATATTTTAAACCAAACTGAAATAATGAATAATACCGTTCTTAGACTCATTTCCAGCGGACTGAAGAGAGCATTAGTGGAAACGTAATTCTTGGTCGTTGGATTGGCATACAAATCAGAAGTTTCCAAGTCCCACGGAACCGATTACCAGGCAAGACAATGAAGGACGGGACGTGCATCGATTACCCTTTACAGCCCTGATTGCTGCCCTTTCGATCGCCCGATAATGACATGCTGCTCGCTCAAATTGTCTAAGGTTAACGCACGCCAATCGTTTCTTTTCTAATCAATAGAAATGATAATACAAACAAGGAAACTAACTGAGTATCTACCTTCTTGAAGCATTGAATATTAAATAAAGGTTTAGATCAGTCAAAATTCAAATCCATACACTATCAATAAGCAGTGTTTCTTTTTATGCCTATTTATAAAATTACCCGGAGACAATTATGTCAGAAAAGGTAAAATAGGCAGTCGCCGCAAGAAAATATCACAAGGTCCGCCTAAGTGGACAATACATCCAGCGGTGGTGATCACAGAGCGGGAGAGAGTAAAAACGGCCGAAGCGTGTCGGATGAATGGACAAAAATCGCGAGTACAACGCACGTGCGAGGAGGCCTCCGCCCTGTTCAGGATGTTTCTGATATGGAGTGGCTCTAATGACGGCCGCCGCATTTGGCTCTCTTACCGCGCGGCTTTTTACCTCTCTTCTTGCGCCCGCGAACGGGATGCAGGCATAACGGCCCGTGCTTACGAGTAATTGAAGTTTCTTATCATATTTCCATGTTGTATATGGCACTAATAAATTGCCCTAATAGGAAGTATCTAGAACGTGTCCATATCGAGCCTCTGGGACTTTTTTGGTCTTATTAAGTCTGCTAAGTATAGTTGCATTCCTTGGTTATAAATTACAGCTCGTTTACTGTGCTTTGCTTATAAAGCTAATGTATTTGAGCACAAGTATTCTGTACTCTTTATTTTTTATTTCAAGGTTACTGTTTCTTCTGCATATGGAAGAATGATAAATACGAGTAGAGATACCTACATTACAATCGCTTTGATAAAGATGACAACAATGTAAAATCCAAAAAAGAATCTTTCTCCAACTTACTTGATTCCCATATGTCTAAAAATACATGACGAATTCAGTTTTCCTTATTTTAATGAACAGTATTATCTTTCAAAGATAAAAGTTTCGTCTGTTTAATATATTAATTATAATGTCATTTATTGTAAACTTTTATTCTCACACCGATGTAAATCTAATCATACAAATTAATTGTTCAGTCGTCTAAGGTTGTAAATACAAATATTTATTTTCGTTAGAATATTTAGTCAATTGTGATGCCAAACTGACTAAATATTTTCGCTTTGGGATAATATTTGGATCTTCAATTGGAACGAACCGAAGAACAAAGAAAAGAAGATACTCGGACTACAACTTCGGTTGCAGCGGCTGGAGGCTTTGGCATAACCATGGCACTGAATAACAAGAAGTGCAGATGTCATAGCATCAGTGTTTGTACTTTGGCCGACTTAATCTAAAGACGAATGGCTAATAAAGAATTAAAAAAAGTCTATGAACTTTTTGGTTAAAACAAAAATTATACTTAAAAATATTAAGATGTGCTTATTAATTTCATCTTAACTAATAAGTGTTAAATTTATAGATCATAAATTCATATGCAATTGAGGCAACTTAAATGTAGAATAAAATGTCGGTATCCACGATGGTCATCAACTCATCACCCAATATCACCATAGATTCTAACCGCTTGGATTTGAACCTGCTTATACAACAGTCCATAACATGCTTCAATATTTTTGTACATTCAGTAAGCGTTCTCGGTTGACAGTTTTTTGCCCATTACCATGTCTTAAGTTGGAATATAGCGAGAGATGCCACATTCTGCAGCTCGCGTGCCCCGCTACTTGATGTTGACAGGGCTGTCAATCATACGCGGCATAATACCTGTTTCTGCTGCCAATTCAACTGTAAAATATAAACTAAACAAAGGAATGAGTGAAATGATCAGGCGGGAATATGAATTGAATATTATCAATTGTACTTATCTAGTGGAAGAGTTATCATGAGTGTAATCGCTACCGGGATTATGGAAAGATTTGAAGATATAAATTGGAAAATGTTTATATATTCGGCTTAAAATATACTAATGTAGTGTTTACATTCGGTAATGTTTACTAGCAGACAATTACTAGAGAGAATAAGTAATCTAGACAATTATATCTAAGGATCAAAGATAAGTTACTGCGAACTAAATTCGTATTAGTTAAAGTAAACTAAAATCTTTTCTTTTCTCTCAGCAAAATTATCTTACATTGGCTTGTGAGCCCTAATGAAGTACATCCCGCTTATATTACGTTATTTACATTACTGTTTTTTCTCGACATCTCTAACGGCTCTAATCAATATTTATGGGACAAGGCGAAGAATATGTTAATACGATATCTAACTCAATCGAAGGCACATTCTAGCATTCAATAGCATGTTCATCATAAGCCTACGTGTGTGCAATCCTACATGATGACTTATCATATTGTTTATCTATTTTATGAAAG